>CAJUYI010006647.1:0-13378 GCA_910591695.1 Galerucella pusilla
ATACAGAGGAACGGAAAATTCTGATTGTCCAATTTCAATTGGAGGCGCTCAAAGAAATATCAAACGACAAACTGAGCTCAGAGAATATATTATGCCGGATTTGGGAAAGTTATTATGCCGCGCTGCAATAGAAAAAGTGGTTCACCATTTTCAAACGAAAATTAGGAGCGTTAAATTTTAATAATTGTGCTTCCACTAGCTGTACTTTCAATATACAGGGTTGCGATATAGTATGGAACCAAGTAAATATAACTCAAGATATTGGTCAAATGAGAATCCTCATTGGATTCATGAAGCACATACTCAGCATCCACAGACGTTAAATGTTTGGATGGGAATTGTCGAAAATGTAGGCTTATATAATAGGCCCATTTTTTATTGACGGAAACTTGAATGGTGACAAGTATTTGGATCTACTAAATAACGAAATTATTCCTGCACTTCAACAAAATGGGCAAATACCACAAAATATTTGGTTTCAACAAGATGGAGCACCTTCCCACTATGATAGACGGCTTAGGGATTTTCTGGATGCGAATTTTCCAAGTCTTGGAAATAGTGATTCAAGAATTTGTTTATAGGATGGCATATTGTCAGCAAGTAAACGGCGAGCATTTTGAACAATTGAAGTAATATTGTTTTTCATTATTCTAAAATAATGAAATGTACAATGTATGCATAAATTAAAAATAACAAGCTCTTTCAAAATCTGTAAAAATATATAGGGTATCCCATTTAAATTGACCGGAATTTCCGGTCAAACCGGAAGTATATTATTAACAAAAAAAGTACATCAGATGCATTTTGTTCCATTGACTTACCTGCAAATACAGTGAATACAGTGAATACAGTGCTATCCTACCTAAAAGACATAAATTTAATAAAGCATATCTAACATGTTCTACCTAAAATTTAGTATCGAATGTCATAACTGTTTAACCTAAAAATCATGAAATACTGTAACTGTGTCAATGACCTCAGCAGTCGAGACACGTTAATTTAAATAAAAAAAAATAAAAAATAAAATTTCATAAATATCGTTCTTTTCGTTTAAAATATGTTTATTTGGTTCCATACTTTATTCCAACCCCGTATAAATGTTTCGTTGTTTTAAGTTATAAATTTTTCTGTCAAATTTTCCGCCGAATACCCCTCGTACATTTACAAGCGCCTCATAATTTTACGACAAGTTTCTCAAGCTCGTTGCTTTCGATTTATTATCAATGTCCTAGGAATACTACTACTGATAATAATCTCACCCGGACATCGGTTTGGAAGAATTCTTGGACCGTATTCAAACATCACATAAGACTAATTCAAAGGCTAATAAAAGATAATAGGGAATATCACTTACTCTTTCACCATTACTTCACTGTCTACGATAATAGCTCATTTTTGTACCCAATCATTCAACCAACCTTTTCCGTGCCCATCTCAAGTTTCCATAAATGCGCCACTCCATCCTACGTCTCTCAGATGCAAAACATCGTTGGCGTTTTTTATCGTCAGCTCCCGAGCACATTCCATACTCCCTGAAGTATAAGAGTCTAAGAGCCGTTTGACACGGTACAATATTTCAGCCTAAATTGAATACAAGTGGTTGCACGCGCATTTTCAGTCAACTTGCATGCAAGAAATTGGAACATGTTCTATTTTCTTGTATACAATAATACTAAACATGCGCAGTAGTTGCCCAAATCGAATTTTAAGGTTATGTACGGCTAGCCTCATAGAGGAGAGTTGCCTTGATCGTACCAATTCTCGTCTTTCAATTTATGTAGCTCACATACTGATAGTAGTTATGCCCAAAATTATGTTATAGTTAAATCCATTCTTTCACCACCTTATAAATTTTTTTAAATGTGATACAAGTTCATTTAGTACCTGAAAACAATAAATTAATAAAGCCCTGCAAGTGGTACAATGAAAGAAACTAGTTGCCTTCATCGTACCAGGGGGCTCCTTGATCGTACCCTGCACAATTCATATGTGGTTAATCTCGTATGAAATAAATTACATATAATAGACTTATGAACATTCTCTTTATTGAATCCCTTAATCCATGCAAGAGACGTTGCAGTGGGTTCTCGCAAACTGAGTTCTGGATGGTGAGCCTTGAATCCATAATACCATTTTTCCCCGCTAATTGGGTTTGCTTATTAAAATTATGGGGTATATGGTTTTGTTCAGCTATCTGGAATGCTAATTTCCTCACATCAGTTATTGTCAATCCAAACGTTAGGCTTTCAAGACGTAAGATGTGGTCAAGCAATACTTTTTATACATCTTCCGGTAATGTGGTTTGCTTCCCGATGATCTTGACTTCTCCATTAGCAGAAATATTTGTCTCCTTCAGTAGACGGTTGAAAGTAGGTTTAGGAATGTTATATGTGCGGCAGCAATCGTTGAACCCCATATCTCCGGTCCGAATAGAAATAAGAGCACATACATAGATGTGTATCAGACATTAAGTATCGTTTAAATGTAACCGGTACGATCAAGGGAACCTTAAAATGGAGGTACGATGAAGGAACCTTAAAGTGTTACGACGACGGCAACTCGTCGTCGTAGCGGGAAATATAGAGATCCTAACCCGCAAACAAAATTACGGCGGAAACTGGATGAATTTTCATTACTAAATTAAGTGTAATAAATAAGTATATGTACTAAAGTGAGTTACTCTTATCGTAAGAGGATCTGTGAGCTTACGAAAGATGGTGAAATATTACATGGAACCAGCCACAAATACATAAACTAATATGAAACATAAACCACTACAAACAAACACGTGCAACTTTTGCTACTGACTCTCCACAATAGCATGTATTTATTGTCGCCGCTTGAGTGCTTGAGTGCTGTTAGTGGGAAAATAGGAGCTGGTACGATGAAGGATACGGTACGATCATGGCAACTCTCCCCTATATAAATAAAAGTGCTTTTATTTTGTAGCGTGCCTTTGAGTTGTGTTGAAAACTTAAATTTGTCATGGTCCCAGGAACAAGTAAAATTGCTAATTGAATTGTACAAATCATATTCTTCTTTATATGCTGTGAAACATGATTATAAAAATAAACATGCTCGAAATAACGCAATAATAAAGATGTTTAGCGCTGCAGCTTTTCCGACCCTGTGTTAACATAACTGAAATCAAAACACTAACCGCACCTCCCAATAATAAACATTTTTCTTTTTCCATCCCTATTTCTTAATACATCCACTACAGATCAGCAAAAAAATGTAGGAACCTTTCAAACCAATATTGACCTATTTTTAAGTTACTATGCGCATGCGCTTGTACTAAATTCAGTAACAAATTCATTTACTATATCATACAGTCAACTTTTTGTAAGCAATAATGTTTCCAATATTATTTCGCACTGAGTGTTTAGTTCTTAAATTAGTACTGTGACAAAAAGCTCTAAGAGAGAAGAAAATCAAACTACGCAATCACATTCCCTATCACCAGTCTTGCGGCAATCTTTGCCAGTAATGGCTAACTTGCATAACAATAAGTGTGCTTACTATTCCAGTCTTAAGGTACTATTCTTATGTCTTTAATATACAAACACTCTCTCCTTCTCCTTTTTTTTCCAAGGAGCCGTCCCTTCGCCGGTACCACCTCAGCCTCCTGGGCTTATTGTGGATACTCCTAGTGGTCTGACTACAATCTATTCAGCCATTTTGTTCCCTGTATTAGCTCATACAGGTTCTTTGCTGGTTGGTTGTAGAAGTTTTCTGGAGTCATTTGGGGTCTACCATACAGTTTCTGCCTTCTGTGGTCCAGCGACTCACAGTTGCATAGTATATGCAGAACTGTTTCGGTATCCTTTTTGCATCTTCTGCATGTAAGGTCTCCGTTGTACAGCCCTATTTTGTTTAGGTGCTCCTTTGTGGGAAAGTGTCCCATAAGTAGCCCTGATATGGTGCGTAGTTTGTTCCTGCTCATTGAGAGCAGTTCTTTCGCTACTTTTTCTGATGGTTCTTTTATGAATTTCTTCCCATGTATTTGCCTGGTCGTATTCTTCCAGTGTTTATTGTGTTGTTCTTTCAACCACCCTTTTAACCTTGACCTCGTTAAGCATCTGGGGATGCCCACAGCAGGTTCGGGTTCGTTCATCAGAGTTGACGATCGTACTCTTGCGAGTTCGTCAGGTTTTTCATTGCCAGCGATTCCTTTATGACCTGGGACCCACTCCAGTGTTGCACTGTTCCGAGTCGCCAGTCTTCTAAGTTCTTCGCCGCATTCCCATACTAGCCGAGATGTCACCCTTTAGCTCTGAAGTGCTTTAAGGGCGGCTTGACTATCCCTGTCACTGGCTAAACTGCATAACAATAAGTGTACTTACTATTCCAGTCTTAAGGTACTATTCTTATGTCTGTAATATACAAACACGCTCTCCTTCTTCTTAGTAGCATAGCCCAGCGATGAAGCTCATTGGAATTTATGTTAGCATTATAACTTTACTACCAATCTAAAATGTCCTTGTTTCGGTGGAATTTATTCGAGAAAGTTGAAAACTTTTTAATGTTATGATCGATGCTAGTTGTAGCTTGGAGATCAGACAGGTAGCGTGTTTCTCTTTTACCTCAAAAAGCCTGGACTCTATTGATATCGCTCATCCCTCTGGCAATATTTCACCTTGTTCGGTCGAAGGTCAAAAACACTTGAAACTTCCAACAAATTATAACGTATTGCGGTCTTCATGGCTGGATGACGCTTTCTCTATTTATATTTGTGAAAAAAACAAAACTTGGTATTTGTATTGATGAATCTTAGGTATATCATACCTACAGATAATATTAATTTCGGTTCTTTTATCTATGATTAAAATAATTTCAGAAACAAATTTCAACTGCCCGAATCAAGCTACTAGCTCACGAAAAAATATTTATTTAAAAATTGAGTCTTCAGAAAACATCTTGGGGGGATTCCACAAGTTTTTCTCGGTATAGAAAATAACATTTTTAGACGACGCCATCTGAAAGTTGCTCGTTCTGTATTCATCCACATACCGAAAGTTGCGTTTTGAGTATTCCATTTAGTGAAAGTGACAGTTCCGTACTGCAAAACACTTTCGGAACAGTTTTTGAGTGTTCCATGTAGTGAAAGTGACAGTTCCGTACTGCAAAACACTTTCGGGACGCTCTGGTACAGATATACATATTCCATTTGCATCCAATCCAATAAATATTAATTAAATTGTCCTGGATGTACAATCAACATTACTTTTTGCAAATAATTAATAAACTAATATTGACATTGCAAATATCATTAAGTACATTATATTGTTCAATAATAGTATATTCTTCAACGAGTGCAGAATTTTATGGCTATTATTCACGCGGATGAAGTTTCCAAGACGAGCGAGCGCAGCGAGTGAGTTTTGGAATCATCCAAGTGAATAATAGCCATTCTACACAAGTAAAAGACTATACTTTCTCCACGACTAAAAAGAAAAAACTTCCAGAGGATCGAACCTCGATCGTCCGCGCCATAGTCAACCACCACTAAGCTATAGAGCATATTTATAAAAATGTAAAGAGTAAATATATATACGTAACTCATATCTTTAATCGGAACCCTTACATTTATAAATGAAATTAATTCCGGGAGGCGTACACATGCACTATCGCTACTGTTGTCCTTTTTTTTCTCTCTTAGAATACGTAATAATTATTTTGACGTTTCAAACGACGCGCTGTCAGAAGCTATTTGCGTTCTTAGGTATTTGACGTTTTAAAGAGACGATTTGATTTATTCATTTTAATTCATTTTAGCGTGAATTCTGATAATGATAGAATGTGATTGGCTAACGAGAGTGAATTCTTTTTATTATTCACTGGTGTGAAGAATTTATAATATGATTATGCAGCTAAATATGTAAAAATAATTTGTGCGTTATTATTTAGTCGTGGAGAAATAAAATTATTTATTTTCTTTCCTCAGTGTAATTAAATAGTTTTGGATCTTATGCGTCGTCTAAAAAATATGTGTACGCCGCGGTTGAAATACTGCTTTGTTATACTCGTCTGTTGCTCACCTCGCTTTGCTCGTCTCGCAATTTCCATACCCGTCCAACAAAGTAGCACTTTCAGTCCTTGGCATGCAATAACTAAATAACTATTAAAAATTTGGTGGGAGCGATATTTTGAAAAGATGGTGGAGGTGCTGGGAATTGTTCATGGATTTTAACTTGAGGATGTAAGTATCCAATTAATAACAAATGGAGTGTTTCTGAATTCATGCGAAAAAATTCAAAAGGTCTTTGTCCTCATAAAATGATGATTAATTGATACATAGGTAACGTAACTCAACACTATCCTAACTTGACACATTCTACAATTTTTTGGGCCTCTTTTTATGGTAACAAATCCACTGAGCGGCTATGCGGTAAGCCTGAAAAAGATTGTGGTCGAAAATTCATTATGCATCTTAATTTCACCATTTTTTTTCTCGTAATACTCCAGTTGGGACGAAAATATAAGTATATTATAAATTCCCATAATAATTAAAATGACCCAAACGACCGTATTTGTTCATTTCAAAAAATTTATTTTCTTTAACCTTTTCATTAATTTTTTCATACCACCCAGAATTGCAACAACTAAAAAACCAATTATAATAAAAACCTCGTGTTTGTGTACGCATACTACCTCTTTCCCGCTTTTCAAATTAATTTTAAATACAGGGTGACCTTTTTCATCAAAACTAGTCCGTGGATCTTAAATAACAGCGTACCTTTTTGGGAACTGTTCATTCTCAGCATTTCTTTGTAGATATTAAGCAGCTGGAGGAAAATATTTTTCGGAAACTTATAGAGTATTATGTCTTATATATATAGTGACATTAAAATGGGTGATATGCGAGAAGCTTTTGCAGTCAAAAGTAGCACAGCTTACAACTTACAGAGTTTGTGTCCACTGGTTAAGTAGCCATAGAGATACTACATATAAAGGCAACAAGCCAGCTCGGAATCCATCAGCATCCAAGAGGGAGATAAAAAATCGGAGGCTTAGGCTGTCTTTTCTAATAGCGCAAATGCTGTATACACAGATGAAGGCAGAGAAACCTCTGCTCGTCTGTCTCTTTCCCTGTCACCGAAGCTCAGTCAGACGGACATTCTCACTTACATAGTGGCCTATGGGCTGTTCCCTCTTTTTGTATTACCTCTATGTAAGTAGCACAGACGTTCCACCAATTCATCTTCTAAACAAAGATAGCCACTCCTATTCTACTCAGATGTTAGCTCAACCTGCAGTGTTCAGTGAGAATTTCGTTTATGGACCTAATTTCTTCAGTTTTCATGTCCAGTGATACTTTCGAGGTGCACATTTCTTGGTTTGCCTCAATCCTGGTATCTTATTTTAGTAAACTCTTGCTTTGAAATCTGGCAGGAAAAAACTGGGGCTGTAACCCAAAAATCCTAAGCTGGATGTACAATGCCATAGTGAGACCATTATGGAGCCATTGCGTGAAGTAGTAGAACTAGCCTATTGACGACGAGAGAAAACCTCTCCAAAATTCAAAGACTAGCCTGTATATGCATTACAGGAGCAATAAGAAACATGCCCAACGGCAGCCATGGAAGTGATTCTCAAGTTGAGAATCACTTCCATGGCTGCCGTCTTAATGCATTCTTTTGTTTTCCTAGCATTATTTTTGGCGGAGAATCGATTTGGACAGAAACATATGTTATGTCAATTGTTGTTTTGTTGCATTTTCTAATTTTAATATTCTAGTAAAGTGCACCACCAGTTCGATAACCCACCATAGCCGCCACTGTTCTCAATCTCACCCCTTTACATATGGTGGTGGAAAGTGTTGCAGAAAGAACAAGATACAGACTAAGTAGGGAGGGAATCATTAAAAAAAACCACCTCCTCACTTCTTAGAAATCAGACAACCTGGGACATGCCACAAGACGGTATGATGAAAAAGTATAACTTTTCTAAGAAATTCCTTACGGAAATGAGCAACAAGAAGGAATGGGATCCAAATACCATTACCGGACTTGGAAAGAATGCCATTCAATGGTACACAGACGGCTCAAAAGCAATAGAAGGAACTGGGATTCTGGGATAGGAGTGTTCGGACCAGGAACCAAACACTCTGAAAGCTTGGGAAAAACCCCAGGTATCTTTCAAGCGGAAATCCACGCCATAAGAAAGTGCACCCAGTTCAATATTGATAAAGGATACAGAAGACAAAGGATTATCATAATGTCGGATAGTCAAGCAGCCATTAAGGCACTGAGCTCTTGTGTAATCAGTTCCAAAATGGTGTGGGAATGCCTAGACAAACTCAATGAACTAGGCGACAACAACATAATCACCTTACTATGGATTCCAGGACACACTGGAATAGAAGGAAATGAAATAGCAGATGAGCTAGCAAGGAGGGGGACTGAAATACCTTTCTGGGGGCCTGAACCCTTTTGCGGAATCCGCCCCAATGTAATATTGGAAGAAATAGGTAAAGCCGAAAAAAGAGATCTGACCATTGGAAAGACCTAGTAGGGCTTATACAATCAAAGACTCTTCTGGGTGACTACAACGTGTTGAGAACTACTAGTTTCTGAGACTCTTCTCAGAAACTTAGTAGAAGTAAGGGGGCACAATAGATCTTTTAGGTCTCAGTGAATGTCACCCCAAAAAACACACATACATACATACAAACTCTTGCTTTGCAATTCATGTGACTTGAGATATTTTTTGCCTGATTTTTAGGAGCTCAATATAAAATCAAAATGACTTCCTTTCCTGGTACTTCATTTGGTTTTCGCAATCAATGTTTATCCATTCAAAAATTATCTAATTTAGTGAAATCGACCACCCTGTACTAGCAGAATACTGTGAAAGTGAACCAATGTACATAACAACAAAAAAGATACCGAGCAGAAGCACCCCAAAAACAATTAAGATATTTTTACACTAGAATTTCTGAAATTTAATTAAACTCAACTGTGGTAACACAATGGAACAAATCGGTAAATGAAATCCTGTTTTAATTGCGAAATATCAAATCTATTACAGTATGCTTTTGTTTTCCGCTTTTCTTCTTTTTTTAAATTTGTAGAATATCATACGAAATGTTGATGAAATTGCTCGTAAGAGCCGAAGTGAAAAGGACCATTCCGAAGTTAGATAAGGCAACGACTTATACTAATCTAAATTAGACATTTTAATTTTACGATTATCTTTTCGAGGATTCTTGTGTACAGGATTTTGTTGCATGAATGGACACCTGAAAAAGCTCAAAGTAGTGGAGGGAGAAGAATGTAGATTCTGTGGCATGGTAGAAAAAACCGCCATCCACATACTCTCAATAATATTCAGAATCCTAGGGCACAACACCTAAGAAATTATTTGATGGAAGATATCCTGAAATTTCTCCGAAAAATAGGACTAAATAAGCTTAAAATCTCAGAGACTTTCCTCAGGAGCTTAGTGGAGTTTAGCGGGCACAATTGATCCCTTAGGTCGCAATGAATGTCACCCTATAAACCAGGGGCTCATATACGGGGGGTAATGGGGGTAATTACCCCCCCAGGAATAAAGATCAACTGCAGTAATTTTTTTTTCGATCCAGCAGCAGCGCTTTCTTACTTTCGACTACTGAGCGCCACTAACTACAAGGACAAGACACAAGTTTTTTTGTCACAGACATAATACTTTTCATCGCGAAATTTCACTTTGCCTCTGCCCCCCAGACTCAAAGTAGGGATGCGCCACTGCTATACACATACAACTCTAATATATACGTACACACATATGTACAGTTGGCGGAAGCAAACGTGAGCCCTGGTGGGCGTGTTCATGTAGTTGTGTTTTTGTAGTAACAATTCGATATTTTGAATCGATAACCAAATATCGATACCATAAATGTCAACTGTTAACAGATATGTAAACAAAGTCAAACTTGCTAAAAATGTAACTCTAAATATTAATAAAAAAATTTATATTGGACCAAAACTAAAACTACCGTTTGTCCTAAATGTCTATATTTTCAAATTACATAGCCATTTTAGATATCCCTTCTACAAAATATTCGGAAAACTATTGGATCCAAATTAGTGAAATTGTCTAAAAATCGGATAATCATCCTCGCATTGACAACACTGATACAGAATGAATAAAATGATGTATGTTGATGAAATCACTCGGTCATATTATTTCGATTATATTTAACAATTACTAATGGACAATCGTTAACATTGGCTCTTGATTGGCTGCTTGCGATGACCTTATTTTAGTTCGCATATTTTCCGGGGCTCATGTTTGGTTCTGACAACTGTACAAGATTTAATCTACCCTTGGAAATATTCACTTGTGTACGTTTTTTTTTTCTTTTTTTCCATTTTTCACAAAAGCAGAATTTTTGTCCATTTTTTTTCTTTGCGCTAAGAATGGCTCAGATCCAAGAAAATAAAGATAGCTGTCGTAAAACCTAGGATATCAATAAAAACGGCATGCTTTAACTTCTTTTCTTTGTCCCTGTATATATTCTTAAGAATATTAAATTGTCACAAGCTTTAGATTACTAGTCTAGACTTGATTGAATAAAAAAAACCTAACAAATCATAAAAAAATAAACAATGCTTTTACCCTTATTGTACCTGTCAGTATTACTTGTTTTCCTTTGCTACCTGATATTCTGACCCTGTAATAATAAAGTTTGGAAAACTAAAAAAAAAAACGTGTTTGCCGTAAAAGAAAATAGGATAAAGTGTAGATGAAAGTAATTTACCTTTTTTATTATAAAATTCTAGTAGAGAGTTACCGTTAGTAACAAAATGTACAAATACACGCATAGAAAGATATCTTTATAATAGTTATTTATGTGATAAGTATCAATATGGTACAAGTCATGAATGTTATAGCAGGACGTGTGTCGTAAGGATTGTTCAAGATTACCATAGGTGTTTTGGTAAAATGCCAAAATGAATGTACCTTTTTGAATTTACCTCACCCCAAAGGATATATATATACACTCCGTTTCACATAAGAAGAACCCACAAGAGTCCTGAAGTTGCAGTCGTATGCGCGAAGAAGCTGCACATAACAATATCTGAACATCATTTTTGTCCGATGCCGGAATTGATCTGTGTACCGTAAAACGCCATAGCGGATCGAAAAGCAATACCTACTTTTGCTGAAGGTTACATCTAAAATTTAAAAAAGCAAATGATAAAAATATCAGAAGCAATTTTTGGTGCTAACAACTGAAACCAAAATGTTGATTGAAGTTGAGCGCCAATGAAACAAATAATGAGATTGAATGTCGTTGAAAAAAATGATGGTAATTATTGCAGGTTCTTGCCTAACTAACCAATGAATTTGGAGGTTACCTTATTAATATAAAGAAAATAATTTACTTAAGCAAAACTAGTACAAAAAAATAGAAAAAGTAATTTTATGGCGCCACTAATTTAATTTTCTTCTTTTTCTTTTAGAAAAGAAAATTAGAAAGAAAATCAAATTTAATGGTCAGCTAACTTTTAATCTGTTTAAAAAAAAACTTAAAGTTTCTGTATAATAAATAAAACTAATAGAGTAAAAAAATGTATATAATTACAGTATTGAAATTTACATTATTTAAAAAAAAGGTTAGTAGCGAATTCCAAAAAAAAAAATACTTCGCACAATAAAAAAGTTGTTTGAAGGTGAAGATAATGTAGCTGTCGATGTAGGTACTACGGATTTGCTGCAGGAACGGTATTTAGGAAACTTTTCAGTTTAACAGGAGCTGTTTATCACACTTGAACTGTGATCCAGAAGCTTGTTAGCCACACAGGAACTGTGACCCAGAAAAAATGTTTGTCAAACAAGAACTTGTACCCCAGAAACAGTCAGACTTTCCAGAAACTGTTATTCCCAGGAACTGTATCTCCAGAACTGTTTTATATGCAAGGAAACTGTGCTCCAAGAAACTGTTTTCCCAAGAGCTGTTCTTTCCAGGAACTGTGCAGTAATCCAGATAGGTACTTAAGGGATAACGGCAGCCTATTAGTTTTTGTTTAAACTTGTGTTAAAATAATTACGTGGATTACTGCACAGTTGTTGTATTGTCGACAAACGATGAGAGAAGACCCGCCGGAATCTTTCTCATCCTTATTTAAAGACTATTCAAAATTTTAAATTTCGCGGTAAAATACTTCTAGAATATTGATTTTTGGTCTACTAGTTTATTCCACCACAAATCACAAAAGTGAAATAATTTATTAAATATTTGAATGAAATAATTTTAGGAAGTATATATATACTATTCCACCAAAAATCAAAATTCTGAAGAGATTATTGCACATTTTTATTATCTGAAATGTTAACCAACAAAATTAATGTTTCATACCCCAACAGCCAAGAAAAAAATTTTCTACGAAGAAAAAATGTTTTTTATATATTTTAAACCTATTTAAATCCCAAAACTTTAATATCATAAAGTCCACTCTAAAGTGAATAAGTAAATCCCTACAATGTAAAATCCAATAGAAAAAATATCTAATCTAACAACCCTATACCTTAATAAGCAATATTCTGAGTTAGCAAAACGCGTAAAAACTTTAATTTTAATATGATGTAGATTTTAACAAATCGAATTGTTTCATTCCAAAATTCGGATGTTCTTACAAATAATCTATCGATTAATATTTCGAGCAATTCCTCCTCCTCAGAAATTCATTTGAAAGACTGTGAATATGGTTTTATCAACAGTTTTAACAAACTAATATTATGAATTCCTATTTCAACATTCATTAAAAGTGATTCCAGCATATTCGTGAAGTAGATATCGATTTTGAATAAACTTTGTATGGTATTTCCGATTATTTTCATTATTAGAATCCCGAAGGCGATAGCTGTACCTACTCTTTTCGGTCACTCGAAAATATTGGAGACACGAGATCGAATAATGGAAAACAGCTTTTCAAAGCCGACGAGTTTTCCTTTTACTTTTCCAACCTAATAAAGGGGAATCATCAAAATGGATTTCGAAATTGAATTGTTAGATCTTTGTATGTCGTATTACTTTGAAAATTCTCAAGGAAAATGTATGTTTTTATTTGTTCGCAACAAAATAATACGCCACTTGAACATTTAATGGTTAAGTTGTTCGTACAACCTGTGACCTCTTGTAAAATATAATCAAATAGACACATTGAATGGGATTTAAACGTGCACATTGAGAACAGATGTTGAAGGGTCGATATGTAAAATAGTTTTTTAACTAACCTATTTGCATATCATTGTACTATTGTTGGTTAATTTTGTGTGACATTCTTATTTTCCCACTATTGTAGATATTAAAGGGGTCGATCATTATTGCTTGTATATATACACTGTGTTATTTATAAGATGCGACATTGGGATTCCTGTTGAAAAA
>CAJUYI010006648.1:517-13378 GCA_910591695.1 Galerucella pusilla
ATAGTTACACTTTGATCAACCGGGTTTGGGCCTGGCTTTTCTTGTTTCTTTTTAGTTTTCTATTTCTTATTTTCTGATATTTTTATACATAGTTACACTTTGATCAAACGGGTTTGGACCTGGGTTTTCTTGTTCTTTTTAGTTTTCTATTTCTTATTTTTAAAATGACCCTTCGGTCTTGGCTCCCAGTTTACATGTTGTAAAAAGTGCATTAATCTGTTAGCGCCCAAATTACATCCGCTCTTGAATCTCTGGTAACTTTTAAAATTCGTGGAATCGGTAGAAAGTTGTATGCCATTTACCAAGACCCTCTTTACGGTCACTTGTGCGCAATTTACCTATGAAAAAGAAACATTTTGGGTATACCTGGCTACAAACTAACCGCTGTGCGCAATTTACCAACCCCGATTTAATAAAGCCCGTTGCCAATAGATATCGCAGCGCTTTGTGAAGTTTTGAAAAATATTTTTCAAAATAAGTGACCGTTTAACTAAGAAGCAACAACTACTTCTCGGGCTATAGGCCCCGACGGATATTGAATTACACTTCAAAGTCAAACGGGGCTGTTATTCCCTATCTACATTAAATTGAACTAGCAAAAATGTCGACCTTTGGCGTGTTTTATTTTTTTTGTAATTTACTCGATTTTATCAGCAACAATCCTTCAACGACCCACTTTCTATAACGCTGACAAGCCATTTTTCACAAGCTGCCACTATAAAATCAAATCATCCTTCATCCATAAAGACACAGTAAAAGAACATCCATCCAGGCACTCTAATCTTATGACTCATCTCTTCGGATAAGGAAACTTATAGTGCCATTATTCGCCGCAAGGCTGCGGGATTCACACTTTTTGCTCATTGAGAAAATCTTTCGGGCTATAGAAACTTTATCCATTACATTGTAATCGAGAAGTTTTACGGGAGAGAGAGGGAGAAATTGATTGTGCACTGTTAACACCCATTATTTGACACTTTTGTCTCGACCCTTGATAATTATTAATCTTGGTTCTCTTATCGTAACAGCTAATTTAAAAAATTTAATCGGACTTTCCGTTATTTATACATTTCTACCATTAAATCTTTGACATTGATTATAGTTTGTTTCAAAAAGTACATAGAGTATTGAAATACAATAATCCTTTACGACAGATATTACAGAGTTGTACTTAATATTGACGAAATATTTTACAAAAATAGAAAACAAAATCATGTGCTATGAAAATAATAGTATATTGTGCAGCAAGAAGGAAAAGTACTTTCCCCAGATGTTGCACACTATACTTTTTCTACTACTGGTAGATTTTGATGGTAAGTGAAACAAAAATAACACTAAAGTATCCATCTCTAAACTATTGAATAATGTTATTTAAAATTATAGTTGATGGTGAAATTTGTACAATTTCGAATGGTCAAACTGGGAACGTCATTTCTTTTCATTAAATTATCTGTTATTTGAAACTACCTTTTCGAATTTAAAAATTTCTATATTATAATCCGACAGTTTTGTGACACTAAGTAGGTATTCAAAGATGACAATAGTATGCTAAGTTTTTGTCGATTTTATTTGATTCTCCATAAAAATGTATGTGGCGTGAGCAAAGTGCCATGATAAATATTATTGGAACTTTAGTTCTTTACGTCAGGTTATGTTTGAGCGACCGGGGGTCGCGACGCAAAAGATCTGACCGTTACGTTACGTTATGTTACGTTGCTTCGTTATGTGCCTTGCTTGCGTGCGTGTGCTCTCTTCTAAGTCTCTCTCGTTTACGAAGCAGCGATTCATATGCTTCGGCCGGGAATCGAACCCGGGACGCCCGCGTGGCAGGCGAGCATTCTATCACTGAACCACCGATGCTACATTAAAATTCTATGCAAAGCTGGTATTCGCAGTGCTGGTGATCTACTTGAATTTGTTCGGATAAATTTTTACTATTATTTCCATAATTTTTTTTGCGCGATTGATCTTTTTTGTTTATTTACAGCATCGGTTGTCAGGACGGTAGGTTGTGTTTACTGGTTTCTAAGTTTAACACGTCGGTAAGTGATTTACTTACCGTTCAGACGTCGAAAAGTAATAAATAGCATAAAAACAATTTCACCAAAATCCAAAATATATTTTAAACTGATCGAGAAGTATAAATGTCACTTTTGACATTTCGTTCATTTCGAAGAAATTTAAATTATTTTATTCGGAATTTATTTCAATACGATCGCGCAAAAAATGGTTTAAGCATCTCGAACGTTAAGGGTAATTACAACGTTTGCATGTAGATTCCTCTCGTAAAATTGGACAAAATGATATGATGATTAAGGAGTCTAGCACATTTACTTTTCGAAATACAGGGTGTTGAAATTTTGAAAACTTGAATGTTTTAATTCGATAACTTTAAAATGGATGGATAAATTGATTTGACATTTGGCAGGTTGTTTTTAAATGTAAAAGGGCATATTTTGATCGTTCAAGTGCGATATGGTCAATACACACGAGTCGAACAGCATATTTTTTCTACGACCCACTGGAGAAAAAATCTAGAAAATAAAAATTTCTATAAACTGTAATATAACTTCATATTGAAAATTTAACAATTCAATTTTATGTTTCCACTAATTTTTTTTGTGGTAAACGTACAGTTCTTGAATGTCCAGTTTGTATAATGCTACGGTTTCCCTTATTAAATATACGATGCTGTTATAAGTAGATGTTGCCAGTCGGACTCCCTCATGAAGGGTACCGTACCATTATCTATAATAATGAATATTTCAAACGTCTACCTGTTGTCGTTATTAATATCAAGCAGAATAATTATTTAAAAATAAAATTTAAAATAAAAAAAAACTTCTTCACGGGGAATCGAACCCGGGTCTACCGCGTGAGAGTCTGGTTCGCTTACTACTCGACCACCGAGGAACATGCACATTGTTTATCTATAACGTTAGATGTATTACATAATTTTTGCTTAAAAGGAACTAAAGTTCCTACCGTGTGTCCCGCGACACGTTCTACCTTTTTTTTCTCACAGTATGAGCAATATTTGGTTTTGAAATTAAGTAAGCTATGAGAAATACGACACTTTTCATAGCAGTTGTAGAAAAAATAGTTTCCTTACCCTCTAAACACAAACAGCGTCTGAAATAGTGGCGCACGCGACCTGGAACATCCCTTATGAGTAATTCGAGCAATTGATCCTCCGTTCAGTTTGCGAAAATGGTTTATAAATCAAGGAAAATACCCCTCTTTTCTCCGTATACCATCTCATCGCCGTGTACCTAAAGACACACCGGCCACTAGGGAAGAATTTTCTTTTCCCCATCACATACACAAATCTAATCAGAAACTTATCCTGGGATGATTCATATAAAAATAAATTATCCAGATACGGATCAGAGATATAAGGAAATGTCGATATACTCTAGATGTTGGTTTGACAACCTTCATTCAAAATGCTTAGTTCTTTCAATTTTCAAAATATCCATGTCTATACCCATCCGTTTTTTGTCCGGTACCGTATTGTGGAATCACAACGGATTACATAAAAGGGGAAGTCGCTCAAATAGAGGCTGACACAAGGACACCTCCATTGCCGCATTGCCGATTCTTTAGCCAGGGAAGCGGCTTGACTAAAAAGCTTAGGACCCAGTGACACCTACGACTTAACGACTTAGACAATTGCGGAACTAGCCAAACGCTACACCCATTAAGAGATGGGATGGAATCAAAGGATGCAGTCTTGCCAGGATCACCCTGGGCGACTCTGGGAAGCTGGCGCCGAAGAAATATTTGGCCATGACCAGGATAACCTACGTTTAATAGTAGGATTTCTGACTGGCCACTGTCATCTAAGGAAGCACCTCCATACTATGGGGTTAGTGGACACACCTCTATGCAGGATGTGTGAACAGGAAGATGAAACTGTCAGGCATGTCGCATGTCTTATGCCAGTGTGCGGAGTTATCGTCAATAGGAGAGTGTGTGTTCGGTGAGTCTTGGTCTACACCTGCCGATATCAAGGAGATGTCTCCGAGTGACCTGTCCACCTTTCTGGGAAGGACAGGAAGGACGATGACCTAAGAGGACAACTCCTCGGGAGGATGTACAATGTGTCACATGTGGCCTAAGAGCTGTGAGCCTACACTCACCCTCCCTAATCTACAGATTCAGATACAGATACAGAAGGACACCTCCATACTGAATAAAGTAGGGAAGGAACTCTCGCCCAGGCTGTAAAAACAGTTGGTGACTGGTGACTGGACACTGTACCCTGCAAGCATCTGCACAGGAAGTAAACAAACCTGTGTGCAAAAAATATGAAGTCTACGATGAAATACCTACTCACTTACTCTGCTTCTGTGAGAACTTACAAGGACTCAGACGGACGCACCTTGGAGTGGAAATAATACAACCATCACATCTGCTGAAGATTCCCCCAGATAAACTGGTTGCCTATATAGAAGACACGAAGCTTCAGGAATGGAAGTAGGTAGATACCATGGGTAATGGTACAAAGATTCAGTTCAACTGTCTGGGCTGTTAAGCAAAAAACCCAATGAATGAATGAGCCCATCAATCTTATTCGAAGATGTAAAGTTAATGCAACTGAAGTAATGTTTGTTTTATGTTATTTGTGAAATATTCGGCTATAACAAGTGTTTGATTACTCGAATACGTCCCTACAAACGGCAAAATCTAATTTATTTTCGAATAAATCATCCAAATCACACGGACCAACTCCCCAATAAACAGGGACGTCCTTTGGGAAGACAGGGAAAATATTGGAAAACGTGGAAAGTTACCACCCCTTTAATTCACTAAAATTAGACAGAAAATGAAAATATCAAATATATACTGAAAAAATAGCTGTAATAAAAATGAACCTAGAGAAATTATGACAACATTCGTCAGACGGAGAAATTAGATTTTTTGTTTTTTTTCCCATAAACCAACTATCGATATTAGCGCTGATATACAGGGTGTGAGAGATGCAGGTGTGGTCTAAATTTTATTTTGATCCGTTGATACAAGCACTAAGAAATAAAAAAGATTATGTAAATTTGCTTTTAATACATGGTAAATATGGCAAAGTTGTTACAACATATTATGTGCTTTATTTGCAGTAAGATATCCTGCATCTCTAAAAATTTACAGAAAACACTTAATATCTGGATAACGGTAAGGTTTAGGTATAGGCAAGTATACATGAATTTGCCTTATTTTTTACCCCTGAATGCATTAAAATAGAAAAAACGGGGGGTTCTATTTAAAAAAATAAAGAAATTTGATATTTATGAAGTTAAACTTTAAATACTTTCTATACACACCCTGTATAAAATGAAAAATTTTCCAATATAGATTCAAATCGGTCTGACCTTGCTAAAAGCAACCGAACAGAAACCATTTTCATATCTTTGAGGGTATCCTCTTAAAAAAATAATTTGTAAGGGTCTGCAACCGTAAAATTTTTGACAAAAAAATTAATAACTCAAAAAATATGCATTTTTCGAAAAAAGTTTTCAGACAAAAGTATACTGAAATTTTACGTAGATTTTAAAAATGTATTAATATACAGGGTGTTCCATTTAAAATAACAAAGTTACAGTCGACTTCCGGTAGAACTGGAAGTCTGCCATCTTTGAAAATATTTTAGTTAAAAAGATCTCATCCGAAAACGGAAACATAGAAGTTTTCATGATTTTACTATAAGTATTTTGCCATATACAGATAGTTTTAACTCGTCGTGGGACACCCTGTATAGCTGGACAAAATTAACGAGTAACCACAGGACGAAATAGATGGCAGTCAACGTGTTAAATCGTTATGTAAAAGCTCCTATAGAACTCCTTCTTATCAACTAAATAAAGATTATAATCATTTATCATTCTTGTGTAAATTGCCAAAACGATTACAAACGTCTAAATTGTCAAATTCGTTATACTAATGAGTCCACCTGGTACACATACCCGATAAGATAGGGACGAAAACGACCCCATTCTCCATTTCCCATAGTCCGCGTCCCTCCAGAAAGTCATCCGTCAGCGTCATCCTAAACCACCCGACACCCAACTCCTTCAGAAACTCCCGTTATGAAGTTGGAAGTTGCTGTGTTGGGGTTCGACGAATTTATTCTCGCTATTCCTCCGTTGTTTGAAAATAAATGCGATTTATTGCTCGTGCAGGTACGGATTAGTTTCAATTTATAGAAATAATCAGGTTGTATTTGACTTTATTTGATATTTCTACAAAAACTTGCTTGCGATGCAGCTTGCAAGCATAGCTTGGAGCACGTGAAATGCAACAGTTTTTCATCCATAACTTTTTTAGATTTTATTGTACAAAAAAATTGTGAGCATCAAAATTGTAGGGAATTTTTTACTCTATAAGATGACGTAATGCAATATTGAAAAAAAATGTCTACCCTTAATTTTTGAAAAATTGAAATAAATTTTGCAAAATGGTTTTTTAAGCGACAAACATAATTAGAAAAACGATAACTATCTTTATAATAGATGATATTATAGTAGTCCGGCACCTGAAAACGTTGATGTTTTCGGATGTTGAAAATTCAAAATGGCGGCTCTACAAAATTTCAATATATATATTTTTTTCAATCTTGTCTCATTTCATGAATATTAACGCCTAAGATTACAGAATAAAAATATAAGATGTTTCACTCGTTCGAATTTATCGCGTAAAGCACCGATACCGCTGGTGACTCTCTGGTGACTTGGATGGTACAGTACGTCGCTACGTCCTTACTTGCATTTAATTTGGCATATTATACGGGACGTCGCCCGTCGAGCGCTGTTATTTTAGAACGGTGTTTATTGGTTGTTCATGTTTTATATTTATGTTGTATAGATTTTTTTAAATTTATTAATTAATTGTTGAAATGAGCAAAAAGTCATATTAATATTTTTCTCTTTAATAGCAAAGCTTTAACACTAAATATTTTGTAATATTTGCTAATACAAAATTACGGATTAATTTTTATAATAAGGATATTATATAAACAAGTACATTAAACAAGAAAACACAAAAATTCAATTCTAAAGCTAACCAAAGGGTAATTGGTCAGTTCCTTTTGAACGAATTTACTAAATTTTCTTTTCACCATCCATGTAATCAATTTCATTTCAAATATTATACTAGTCTCTATACCAGAGTCCGTATATATTTCATTCTCAAATGTACCTATATTGAAAGATTTGAAAAACAATAGATTAAATTTAACACATAAACCAAACTCCAAACTTAGTATTTTACAACATTTATAAAAAATTTTAATAAAGGTATCCTGCAGCTGCTTCTCTTTTCACTGTTTTAACCTTGTCAATCCAAAAAATACGCGTTATTTAAAGATCAAAATTTAAGATTTAGTAGCCCTATTATTCTGGTGGCTAATGAGTATATTTAATTGAATTTGTGATAAATATCTGCTAGATTATCAATAAGTATCACAAAATTACTAAGATGCTGGGTAAAAACTGTGAATTGATTCATTTTAAAAATTCAAGTTTATTTTTTACTTACCTTTTCAAATTCATATCCCGAACATTATTCGAAATAATTAACATTTAAAAATAAACCTTTGTGATAAAGAATCCTATTAATTAAAATATATATTTCTCTTATTACCCCTGTATAGCTTAAAATTAAATAAGCTTTTCGAACTTCTCTGGTATCTATCGGTCTCGTTATTGACAACAAAAGCGAGTCGTAAACATAATTTATGAGAGCGGAGTCCGTTTGGGACAGCAACTTGAATCAAACCGCCCTGGAGTGAAACATCTTATATTTTTATTCTGTAATCTTTGTTAACGCTATTGATACGCGGTTTACTGTAATCAATATATAATTAGTTGTAGTTTTATGAACAATAAGAAAAAAAAACATTCTTTACGAATTTTACTGAAAAAAATTTGTCCATTCATTTTCTTGAACTACTCTGTGGGCCGAAATAAAGGAGAAAGAGAGAGACAACGATTGTTCTATGTGTGAAACTCACAATTAGATCAGTCCCCTCCATCAAAAAGTATAAAGGGCAATGAACACACGCCCACCTGTTTTGGTAGGGGGAGTGATCTAATTGTGACTTTCACACATAGGATAGTTCTTATCTCTCTCTTTCAAATAGTGTTATCCACATTATCCTTGTCGTACTTGTGTAAATCGTAAGACCTATTAAACTTTTTCGCAATATGTATACTTTCGTTTAAAAAAGTGAAATTTCTGGTTGAAATCTTTTCCATTGTATACCCTTACTTCCCCAGACTATCTAGTAGTTTGCACAGGAGCGGGTAAACATACAACACGGCTCCACCCACCACGTCAAATTTAGTAGTTGAGGTGCGCATGCGGCCAAACCCGGTTAGGTGCTGGGTTTTTTTGTTTTTTTTTGTTTTTTATTACTTATTTTCTGATATTTCTATATATAGTTACACTTTGATCAATCGGGTCTGGGCCTGGGTTTTCTTGTTTTTTTTAGTTTTTCATTTCTTATTTTCTGATATTTCTATACATAGTTATACTTTGATCAACCGGGTTTGGGCCTGGGGTTTCTTGTTTTTTTTTTAGTTTTATATTTCTGATATTTACATATTTATTTCAATATTGTTGTTACTACTAAATTTGGCAAAGTCTTGAGTCATGCGCAGTTGAAAGAGCCGTGTTGTATGTTTACCCGCTCCTGCTTGCACACTTCTCGTGTTCTGATACTAGTGAAAATTGAAATAATTCGAGAGGATAGTTACAGAGGCCGGTTCTGTAATCATAGATGTGACATGGGTGAATTGCGGCTGGGTCGAGGGGATATTTAAGCAATTTACTGAAAGCTCGGATGGCGATGGGGAAGAGTTTTAAAAGTGAAGAATAATAACTTTTTTATTTCGATGGTTTTTTTGGGATATTACCCGAAAAATGGCAACTTGATTAAATTGTGATGGTAACTTTAATCATTTCTTTTTTTCTTGGTGGGTTTCTGAAATTGGTGTTAGATTTATTGTAATCGTGTTGAAACCTGTTTTATGGATATAACGAGACAATTTTAAGGGTGTTTAAATTTAAATATTATTTTTATTTTCAGGTAAGCTACCTCCTGGTCAATTTATTTTGTAAGTACTTTTAACATTCTTATAAAGTATAAAAATTTAAGCATATTGACACCCTTTTAGTAGAAATACATTATGTACATTTCCCCTACTTCCTCCTCCCACATCGCCTACTCCTTCCTCCATTGCGTTTCGGTGCTGGGAATATTGCAAAGGTTAGAGTGCATTCGGTCAAAACGATTTTATGCTGTGATGTGGGTGCAGGATATTTTCCAGAACTTCCAGGGTGTGCAAAGAACCGTCGCCATCTTATAAAATGGCGCAGTTGTATTTCGGCGGTGCTGCATCACGGTTCACCCAGTGGCGTGGACGAAAGATTAAGAATAATTGACTAGGGTAAATTTATTTATCGGACGGAGAAATTGGTTTGTCAAAAAAAATTTGACATGATCCTTCATAAGTGATTCTCTTGGATAGTATTTTTTCAAGTGGGGGTCAATTTTTCTGTAGCAATGAGATTTTAATCAGTAGTTTTATTAACAGTTATTAAGTTCAAAAAATTGTTAATTATTGAAAAATATGAAAAAAAAAATAAAAAAACTCGAAAACTATTGATATTTAAGGAATTTTGAAAAAGAATTTTTAAAGAGGAGGAAAGTTCAAATTCCCAAAACTCTAACTCCGTTATTTATAATTTTAATTCAACCCAGGAAATTATTGTTAAGTTAACAAACAATGAAATTATTTATAAAAAAAATTATTTTCTCTGTTAATCTGTAAAGAAATGCATATTATGATTTTTTAAAAGAAAATTATTTCTTAACTAATTATAAAATATAAAAAAAACGTTTATAATCAATATTAGATTATTTTCTAATTTTTATTATTCCAAGACCATGAAAAAAAAAATTTAAAAAAAAATAATCTGCTTATAAACATTTTTCAACATTTTTTCTAGACGTTCTAAAACTTGTTAATAAATTATTGAAAAATATATAAAAAAAAGATAAGTTAATAACTGAAAAACTATTAATATTTAAGGAACTTTAAAAAGGTATTTTTAAAAAGGAGGAAATTTACAATATAGGAGTCCAAATTCCCAAAACTCTATCTCCATTATTTATAATTTTAATTCAACTCTGAAAATAGTTGTTAAGTTAACAAACAATGAAATTATTTATAAAAAAAATAATTTTTTTGTAAATCTATAAAGAAATGCCTATTATGTTTTTGACAAAGAAAATAATTTCTTAACTAATTATAAAAAATATAAAATACACGTTTATAATCAATATTAGACTTTTTTCTAATTTTTATTATTCCAAGACCATGGAAAAAAATTGAAAAAAAAATAATCTTGTCTATTTGCTTATAAAAAATTTCAAACATTTTTTCTAGACGTCAGAATCGATCATATTTTTAGGAGCTTTATCAAGATTTGACAGGTTATTGAACATGTTCTTAAACTACAGAGTATCTGAGTTTCCTGACCAACGTCTCTCCAAAATCATCATCACCCTGTATTCCCAATTCTCCAGTGTTTATTGTGCTGTTCTTTCACCCACCCTTTTAACCATGACCTCGTTAAGCATCTGGGGATGCCCACAGCAGGTTCGGGTCCGTACATCAGAGTTGACGATCCTACTCTTGCGAGTTCGTCAGCTTTTTCATTACCAGCGATTCTTTTGTGACCTGGGACCCACTCCAGTGTTACACTGTTCCGAGTCGCCAGTCTTCTAAGTTCTTCGCCGCATTCCCATACTAGCCGAGATGTCATCCTATAGCTCTGAAGGGCTTTAAGGGCAGCTTGACTGTCACTGTAGATCCTGATCTGCCTGTTGTTGTAGGCTCTCATATTGTTTGCCATTGCACATACAAGTATTACATAAACTTCTGCTTGAATTACCGAGGCGTATTCTCCTAGCGAGACGATTCCTTCATCTTTGCTCGACTTGCTGTATATGCCCACTCCACTCTGTATACCAGATCAGTTCATTCGGTCTACTGAGCGATGGTGCGTTCTCTTCCTCAAGCTCTTTTCGATCTTTGATGACAATCTCAAAGTTTTTGCGAAAGATATATCTGGTGGTCATGTGATCTGTTGGCATTTTGAAGATGTCGTCATCCACATGCCTTATCTCTGTGTGTCCTCTTCCATGTGCCACGTCATGGTCTGATGCTTTTTCCAGTCGGGTTAGTGCTACCCTTGCTTCGCACATTATGACACAATGTAGCGGAGGAAGGTCTAGCATTGTCTCCAGCGCCGCTGTAGGAGTAGTCCTCATTGCCCCTGTAATGCCAATGCATGCAAGTCTTTAGACCTTGCTTAGTTTTAGCATAGCAGGCCCCCATACCAGAGATGCATATGTGATCCTGGGAATGACAACCATTTTGTACAGCCAGTGTACCATGCTGGGTCTAAGTCCCCATTTAGTGCCGTAAGTGCGTCTGGCAACCATGAAGGTCATGAAGACATTTATAAACCTCGCACCTTATTACGCTCGGGCAAAGCCACTCGCGAAATAATCTTGGTGCTCGGTCAATAATAATAGTCTTCACCACCTTGGTGTATTATACACTATTTTTCCTACAAATTGACATTGTGCGTATTGAAATTTACTAAAGGAAAATCACAACATATTAATTTAAAGTAATAAGTGTGTTTAATGTACGATATACCCAGAAAATGTCACTTCTTGCTTGTCCAGAAGTTGATTTTGGTGGTAATAGCTCCCACATTTCACTTGTGCTGTATAATAATTAATAGACGTCCGTATTTGATTTGCGTGTTCTATAACCTATTTTTTCCCCTCACATTTATCTTCTTCTTTCATTCACAACAAATCTACGAACAAATAACGAGCTCTACGACAACGGAAAAAACGACATAAAAATGAAAAAATCTCGTTGCAACATTCAAGTGGAATGTTGTGTGACGTAACGGCAATGGTATGTGAATTGAAGAATCGACAATCGGGTCTTGTGACAGCAATTGACTGTTGTAAAAGCGCAGTATACGATACGATATCCAGTTCGCGGAGTTGCAAACTCTTTCACTTAATAACGGTTAGGTATTATGTTTTTAAATCAGTGAAGTAGATAGTATGTACTGGAAATTATATAAAATCGAAATTGAAATATCAATGATGATGAAAATTTGAAGAATACAAAACGTCGGATTTTAAAATGAAACAAGCATGTAAAAAGTTACCATTAAGAAGTGTTTTTATTTTTTTTACTTGAAATTAAAAGCCTGAGACAAGTAGGGATCCGTAATTTTTTATTTAATTTATATTTTAATATGTACTGTGTGTGCGAATAAGAACCATATATAGAGGCATCATATTAAAGTACAAAAATGACCTTGAGGAAACCTGGGAGTTATTTAGAGACTTGTAGGTTCTCTAGAGGGTGCAATTGATGTTTATTCTTAAATATTTTGAGAACAAAAAAATCACATAATTGATTTCTGGCAGCCGTTTTGGTGCCTCCTAATTATCAATTTTTTTTCAATTTTGTTCTTTCACTATTTCTCTATTAAAAATATAGGGGGCTTCTCTGGGGGCCCTCAGTTTTTTTATAGGATTTATATTTTCATATGTACAAATTTAACTATAAAATTTGACTTGGTGTTGTTCATTGCTTTTTCTTTTTATTTAAAATATACAGGGTGATTCATAGGTAATGGGCCAAGTTGTAAATCTACGTTCAGAAGGCCAAAATAATAATATTTTCATTAACAATGATGGGTCTTAGTCTGCTCCTTACTGAGGTACAGGATGTTAAAGCGAAAAAAATAAAATAGATTTTTGTT
>CAJUYI010006649.1:0-13375 GCA_910591695.1 Galerucella pusilla
CAATTTTTAACGGTGTAAACACGGCACATCAATATTCGTGGACCAAAGTGACAGGTTTCTAAAAGCATAGAGTAAAAATAGTTCGCTGTCACGTAAAATCGGGTGAAAATAACCTAAAAAACTGAATAAAATAACCAAATAAAAAAAATAAAATAAAAATTTACCATAAAATTACCTTAAGATTTAAGGTTATGTCATTTCAATATGAAAATGTCAATTTTGGTCCCAGACTTTGAACCTGGACTATTTTAATGCAGCAAAACAGTCAGTATAAACACTGATGCTCTAAACCAGGGGTTCCCAACCTTTTTTTTGTCTACTGCCCACTTTAAGAATAAATTATTTTTTAACGCCCCCCTTTTTAAACATACTTAAAAACCGCTAAGTACTTATAACTGATTATTGAAACGCAACTTTATAGTATTCGGACAGAGTATCTTTTATTGAAAATAAAACAAACATAATCAATTCTTATATAAAAACTAATGTGAAGGTTGAATCTGATGCTGTTCAATAAGTTTGTTGATATCAGGTTCCAATTTACTCAAAAACAGCCGCAAGTCGCCACGTTCGGTAACACGCAAACGATTTCTCTTTTTAGTAAGCAGCGTTGCCACAGCACTACAGTAGAAACGGTGAATGTTTTCCATCACGTGACTGTTACGTCAGCAACAATATTCATATGAATCAAATCAAAACTTCTGTCAACTCAATAGAAATAAACGTTATGACTAATATTCCAAATGTCGGGCTTTTACGAATTGGTAACTAAACAAGAAATTTAATTTTCTGATTGTAATTATCTGGTTAACATCTCGACATGTTTATTAAAACCATCGATATACTGGGTGAATAAGTTACAAAATCCAAAATTAATATCAACCATACTGGCTTATTAGTGGAAAGCTAATCTTTGTAAGATATCTCGGATTTTATATAAGGATTTACAATTGGTAGTTCATAAAAATGACATAATATCTAGTCTACTGACTCTAAAATTTTTAAAATTACACTTTCTAAACTGATTATATTGGAATGTTTTTTTTGGATGAGCTATAGATTGTAAATAGAAGATTCCTACACAGCTTGAAGGTCGACGTTTCGGTGAATATAGGTACCATCATCAGGGCAATATATCAAATGGAATCCGTTTCGTATTAAAAATAAAAAATAGAGATATCCGCAACAGACATCAAGATAGAATTGAAACACAGACGAATAATAGAAAATTTTTAAGAGGAACCCAAGGCCCCATATATCTTATTGGTGCCTGATCCTTTACATCAGCAGTTATTAACAAATAAGTAAAAGAAAACTTCAAAAATAATAATGATTATTTATTGCTTCTGAAATACATGTTTACAGCAATGAGTACAAGGGAGTTATATGTTATTCATATTACAAATTTGTCTTCAAAGTTCATCCGTTTCGGAATCTGAGCTGTCCTCACCAGTATTTATTATCACTGGTTCAATTTGTAATTCCACTAAATTTTGTTCTCGAGTAAACCAGTCTTCGATTATTTTTTCGGTATGCCTGACACAATTATCCCAAATATTTGCATTACAATTTTCCAATGCTTCCTTCCACATACTCAAGACCCTTTCATCACCGTATCCGTCTCTGCCAATATATTTATTATAATATGTTTTGCAGTGGGCCCAAATAAGCTCAATGGCATTAAACTCACAATGATAGGGTGGTAGCCTCAAAACTTCATGACCATGTTTTCGGAACAACTCATCAATGACATATACATTTTCTTTCCGGTTCATTTTAGCAATTTGTAGTAGTTCAGGTCTTGAGAGGTTTTCATTAAAGACAACATTGTTGGCTTTCAACCAAGTGATAATTTCATGTCTTGAAAATACACCATCACGATTTTTTCTATATTTGCGAAGAAAACATGCTCTTTGGCTAGCAATATTTTATCGTTCTATTAATGCTCTTCTTTTGTCTTCCTTTGTATATTTAAATCCCAAATGTTTTAACAACACCAATAAAGAGGTATTTCCAATAGAAAGAATTTCCTTATTTTTCAGTTCCTCATTTATGGTTTTGACAGTAACATGTTTCCCTAAAAAAATAAAAAGTTTAAAACAATCATTACCTCAAACTAAACAGAATTTTGTTTCATATTTACTTCATACTAAACTGGAATACACAATAATTTTGATGTTCAGATTTTTTTATAATTTATACCAAATAATTTATAGAACCCCATGTATGTGACATCAACAAATTTAAATTAGTAAACTTAATCGTGAAAAATACCATCTACACTCAAACCCAACAAATTGGTAAACATTTACTGACAGTGCCCAACTTGGAAACCAGCACATGTAGCAGCTATAATGTATCACATTCAAATTAAAAATATGCACAACTTCTGTATTCCAAAACTTTTATTACTCAGAACCTCTATGATCAAACTACTGGTTTTTCTAAGATTTTTATATACCACGCCAAAGCTGATGGTGAAAAATCACACTATATAGATAATACTACATGGAAAATCTTAATTATTAGGTACCTACTATGATCTCACTTCTTTTGTATTTAAAGTGTAAGCTGACTGTAATCTTAAGAACATGGGAAGATGTATTATTGTTTCACATGTTTCTTCACTTACTTTGTTCATACATGTTATATAAGGTATTCCGTACTGCCATCTTGGTTCCCTCGGGTAGATCCTCTGTTTTTGGTTTTAGTCGAGGTGTATAGCTAGGTGATGTTGGGAGTGTTGAAGTATTTCCCTTTCTCTTATTAAGGGAACATACAGTTTTAACTGATATTTTCAGTGCAGTTGCCACTCTCTGAAATATAATATTAAATAGAAATGTCCTTAACTAGATGTTAAAGTATAATACCTCCTGAACAGATGAAATAGGTTGAAAAGGTCCTCCGTTGTTTTTTTCCATCTCAAAATATTCAATAAAATTTTTAACAAACTCCTGTGCTCGTGAATTAAGCCGATTTCCAGGCATCTTCTGAAAATAACTGTTGGTTAATATACTGTTACAAGTACAATCAGACACTTGATTCATGCAACTTTGAAAATTCTACAGAGATTTACAAATTGTGGAGTATTATAAATACTATTTACCATCTATAAGTAGTAAAAAGAGCATTTTAATATACCCGTCCCACGGTAATTTAGGTATTATGAAATGTCAAAAATTTACAAGTTGATAATGAATTATATTCGTACTTACCAATGTCAAATGGAATAAAAAGTTAAATTAGTCCTAACAAGAACTGATTTTCACAATAAATACACTTTCAATCCAAAAATTCGCTAAAAACAAGACAGCAAATCAATCTCGCATAACCTCAAATGCGGTAATGTCAAATTCAACTTTTAGTACGAGCAGTTATTCACGTTACGTCTAAGATATCGTTGTCTCTTTTTACGATTATTACGGCAGATTTAAATAATTTATAACGTATGTCTTGCTGTTGGTCTTGTGAAGAAGACAATCGATCGTATGTTGCTATGTTTGATTTATATCGACAGAAAGAGATAGTATGTAGAAAATATGTGTTGTATGAATCGAAGATTGGGTCACGTGATGGAAAACATTCGCCGTTTCTACTGTAAATCCACGTTCACACAAATATGACGATGGGAATGCTATCAAGAATCGTTGAACAATTGACCACAATCCAGGGTACAATTATTGCGGGATCGGTTTTTGTAGCCAAAATCACATCTGGCAGCACTGATAGGATTGCATAAGCAGCACGCACCAACAGGAATAAGACAAACGTGCATAAACTGTTTATCACATTCGACGCCCAATCGTACTCGACAAGCAAGAACAAGTATTATAGAACCAGCCGATTGATACAGGAATGTACAAATCGGATTATTTAACAAAAACTTGTTAAAACATGATTGCCCGTGGTCTATTATATCGAACCGAGTTTGAGCTACATCTTAATTAATATTAGTTGATGTTCACAAGATGTAGTCGAGTGTCGAGAGCTCAGTCGGTGTCTAAGAGTCTTCCTAGCTAGGTAGATGAAATTATAAATCGACCCCAAAGCCCTACACAACGCCCCCCTTTTTTTCTGGGTCTCTTACCGCCCCCCTTTAGGCCTGCAGCGCCCACAAGGGGGCGCTATCGCCCACGTTGAGAAAGACTGCTCTAAACTAAGTAAGTCCACGATTTGGTCCTCGGACCAAATTGCTCCACACGGTTTAAACTAAACTATTTTCATTTAAATTAAAAACCGGCCAAGTGCGAGTCGGGCTCGCGCACGAAGGGTTCCGAACCATTATCTACATATAAAAACATAAATACAAGTGAAGCTAATATAATTTATTAAATGGATTGATTTTTCTTTTGTTATTCATATTCATAGCCTCGCTTAAGATTTAAAAATAAACCATGAGGCCTCAGGGAGATTCGAACTCGCAATCTCCTGTTCACTAGACAAGCAACTAAGCCACGGCGCCAAATACCTATTGCCGATATCAATATCGAAAAAAAAAAACGAGCGAAAAAATCACGTTTGTTGTTGTATGGGATCCCACTTAAAAATTTATTTTATAGCCCATAGATTTCCGGTCGGATAGCAAAAACTTTTCACTGGGACGGTACTTTTCACTGTCCCAACTATATTATTTAACGTTATAACGAGAGTACTATGTAGTACCTATGCATGCAGCCTGAAGAGGTTTTACTTGAAACTTTTGGACACATGCCGACCTAGCTAATGGAACGGCGTGAACCCTCCAAAGATATACGACGGGCTAAATGTGTTAATATCCCGACAGAGTACCCATTTGAGCAATGAGAAGGATTGATGAATGCCCTACGGTTACTATTCGATTCCTGGTAACAGAAGAGAGCTATGCTAGTAGTCGTATGTCACAGTGTACTCAGCTATAAGGACAACATACGCGACAATCCTAATGGCTTTTTTCTCCCGATATTCCTGTTGGGTACCTACTATTGAAAAATGCCACAATTATCAAGTTTATAAAAGAAAGCTTGTGGTGTACATAACTCCGAATATAAAATTGTGCTCAAATATATTGTACTATAAAATAATAGTATATTCTTCGACGAGTGCAGAATGATGGCTATTATTCACGCGGATGAAGTTTCCAAAATGAGGGAGCGCAGTGAGTGAGTTTTGGAATCATCCAAGTGAATAATAGCCATTCTGCACAAGTAAAAGACTATACTTTCTCCACGACTGAAAAGAAAAAACTTCCAGTGAGGATCGAACCTCGATCGTCCGCGCCTTAGTCAACCCCCACTAGGCTATAGAGCATATTTATAAAAATGTAAAGAGTAAATATATATACGTAACTCATATTTTTAATCAGAACCCTTACATTTATAAATGAAATTAATTCCGAGAGGCGTACATATCGCTACTGTTGTCCATTTTTTTCTCTTATAATACGTAAAATTATGATTTTATAATTATTTTGACATTTCAAACGACGCACTGTCAGAAGCGATTTGCGTTAGGTATTTGACGTTTTAAAGATACAATTTGATTTATTTATTTTAATTCATTTTAGCGTGAATTCTGATAATAGAATGTGATTGGCTAACGAGAGTGAATTCTTTTTATTATTCACTGGTGTGATACCCATATCAAATAGTATGTGGCAAATAGCGAGAGCTGATGCCATTGCTACCATCACACACACATTCACTGGTGTGAAGAATTTATATCATTATGCAGATAAATATGTAAAAATAATTTGTGCGTTATTATTTAGTCATGGAGAAAATACCTTCCCACCAAACAACTGCAAAATATTTTGTCAAGTTTAAATACAGCTCTATAATATCCGATAAACATCTAGGTTGTTAAAGGATGATTGAGTTCCAATACTTTTTGAAAAAAACTATATGTATACTCCATTCAACAGAAAACCCCCACAATGGGTAGTCGTTAATCCGATAACAATAGCACAGTTTCGTACCTTAGTTTCTTCGAAGAGATAGTATAATAATTTTACAGCTGAAATGTTTGCTTGGTGAAATAATATTTAGTTTTGGTATCTAAATTTTCCCGACTATAGATCTGTTTCTGTTTAGATATAGATATTTACAATATCTAAGAAACTGACTTGACTTGTGCTTGAGATGCAATAAAACCATAAAACTTTTCGAATTTATCGTGCCGATCCGCACTATACCTGATGAAAAATAAAGTATATATAATAAGAATGACCCAAACGTCTTATAGAGCTTTCAGGTAATAATTTATTGTTTGTCAACAAAATAAAAAATACGACCCTGTCACTGCTAATACTTTTATGGCGTTATCCCATCTCAAGTCAGGTCAGTTTCTCAGATATTGAAAAGAACTATACTGTACAATGAAGGATTTAATGACATTGATTATCAAATCTTAAGGCCACGAAATATTCCAAAATATACTTTACAATTTCAAAATTGAGAAATAACCTATCAGAATATTTTGGATCAAACCCTGTCTCCGTTTTGAATAAGTAGTATTCATGATAATGACTTTTTTCGTCTTTGTTTGACCGCCCCATATAAGTAGCTACTCAGGCCATCATTTTAAGTGAAATTATCAAGCCGACGGGCAGATAAAAATAAATGGACCCTTATGGGGGCGTTAGGGTATAGGGGAATAAGTTATGAGGTGGCAAAATGGCTGTAGCCGTTGCGAAAAAATATTATTCTAATCCCAATTTATAGAGGGTGTCTACTTAAGTTGGTTCCACATGGAAAACTTTGATTATTGGTTTTCCGAAAAAAATTTATTTCTGATAAGAAGTTAAATGCATAGTTGAAAACTTATACCACCATCGGATATCAATTTTTTTAAGTCAAGTACGAGAAAGGTTAAACCTTTGTTTATGACGTTTTTAAATATTTGCTACTTGTTAATTTATCAAAGTATTTGTGATTAAAGAATCCCTTTTGCGTAATGACATTTTTGATTCTTTTATGGCAGAAAGCATCACTTCAAATTCAGTGTCTTCATTCTTAAAATTATTTTTTATTCTTCCACTGGTGTTTAATTTATTTAATTTTTCAGTAACAGTTGAATGCTCAATGCGGACGACTATTATTAAAAATATGTGCTGCCTTTCATGTAGATATTTTGTAATGTTTTTCAACAATTAACACAATTTCCATTTTTTCTTAACAACTTAGTAAATTTGCCATTTTTATTGTAATCTTATGAATACCAACTCAGCCTGACGTTCACTCTGAAATAATTAATGTCAGGGCATTCTGAATAACGTTAAATTGTACCAGAATAATTAATACGGACTGATTAGTAAATAATCAGCAAACCTAAATTTCCATGCTTAGTTGAATATAACTTTTAATCGAAAAAAACTTGAACCATGTAGAACTTTTTATCAGAAAGAAAGTTTTCCATATGGTTTCAACTCTTTAAATATGTTACGGTAAAATGTACACTTTTACCGTAAAATGTGAACATTTCCAAAAAAGTTAGGTATATGCGAGGGTATATGTGAAATGAATATAATGTATATGTACATTTTCCGACAAATGTGTATTCTTGCCTTCACGTTTTAGTATATGTATACTCTTACCTTCATGTTTTGAAAAGTTGGAGTACATTACAAAGTATAGGATATCTTAAGGGGAAGGGTGAATCCAATGATTATATTCCCTTCCCCTTCTTGAATACATTAATGTTCATAATAAAGTATTGGATATCTTTTAAGGGGAAGGAAGAATGTAATGATTATATTTCCTTCCCCTTTTTCTCACATTTACCAAAACGACATGGTCATTGTGAATTCAATGTACCCCTTCTTTGAACTTGTAAATGTTAGTTGAATCATTGTCTATTATAGACAATGGTTGAATACACATTACCCAAACGAGGAGCAAATGTGCACTTTTACCGGAAAATGTGTACATTTGCCGCAATATCTACTTTTACCGTTACATATACATTAGATTATTCTAATGATAAAAATTAAATGGGTGTGCTCGTAATAGTGGTTGATAATGAATAAGACTGTGTAATGATTTATGAACGTCATTTTATTTACGATAATCAATTAATTATCTGTGCATCAAAGATAATAAAAATTTAATTTGAACTTTTTTAAATGAAGATCCAAAAGAAAATCAAAACTTTGTAGCAATGTTAGCCAGTGAAAAGCGTAATTTTATTATACTTAAATTTCAAAAGCATTAAAGCGAAGCACTTATTATTAAATAACCTTATACTTATTGTGAAATATGAAATGCGGATTTCTACCAAACGGATAAAACCGCAATAAAACTGTCGATTTCAACAAAACAAAAACATTTTGAAAACTTTCTGTCGTGTCTGCTCTCGTCAAAAACGAACTTTTTGCAAGCAGAGTTCGCTAGTAGGTGTGAACGGTTTGCCATCGACTGACGATCCTTCCGATTGATTGTTTCAGAAAGGACCGATGGATGATGATGATTGGCCGCCACCGAATAGATTGCTTTTACATTTTTTATGCGACATGAGGTGCGTTCTGAAATCTCAGGTAATCTTAGCTCAGATCGGTAGTGTGCGCGTTCTTTTTTATTCACTCACTGCGAAGCTGAGATTTTTCCTCCCTCTTCACCATTGCTGCATAATGCTATGCGGGGGTATCAGTTGAACCTGAGTCGGAAAAGTGGAGGGGATGCAGAAATATTTGATTTGTTTGATAATCTAATTTTCTTTGTGGATTTTATCTACGGGATTATGAAAAGAATTACTTGATTAGATGCCGATACGATTATATTTTAAATCTTTCTTCAAATTGAATTTTGATACGTCAGCAAATCGACCGTTCCAATTGTGTCTGTCGTTCTTTTTGGTGCTTAATCATATCACATTAACTGAAGTGAGCCGAGATCTCGGTCAAAAAGAACCTACGAATCGATCGGATCGTCAGTCCGGATTCCTGATCATCGGTTCTTTTTGAAAGGGTACTGACTAACGATAAAAATAGCTTTAATAGCCAAGAGATTAAAAAATATATTGTTTATTTGTCCATACAAAAAGTGTGTGAAAGCTATCTCATATCTAATATTGCTACAATGACACGACATTGATATCAATATCATGTTTTTGAATGTAGGTAGGTAGGTATCATTAAGTTTTTTCGAAACGATTTACATAGTGGTACCTAATTGATCCTTTTTTGGTTATTTTGATTCTACTCTTTTCTGATGTGTAAAAATAGTGAAATAAAGAAGTTAAATCTTAAAAATACTTGTACACTTGCTGATACGTAAATCTATAACTTATATAAAATTTGAGAAAAATTGTATACCAATTTCAAAATTAGTATCGTTGTATAGGTACCTAGGTATTTATTGCAATATGCATTAGGGTTTAACATCTAAAATAGCTAAATTTCAACTTTTTAATCCTATATGATAGGTACTCTTTGTTTTAATAATATTAATTGGAGGATATGAAAACATTTATTAAGTCTGTGTGAAATCCAAAAGGACTGCTGACCGGCAAGCTGTTCCTCGAATTTAACTCTATAGCAAACTATTAGAATTATTATACATACAATTTACCACTAAATTAAAATTTTAGTTTGCTACCTACTTTGAATTGGCAAGTATAAGCACTAGAATCTAGTCTATCTAGTGACTAGATGATATCCATAAATAGAAAGTTCCAATTTTTGGAATTTCATTTAATAATATAAAACTTGAGAAAACAGCCAAAGAAAATACATCAAACTTTGTTTTAATGTTTGAGCTAAAGTTTTTACTTTTAAGTCGAAAGTTGTATTCTTGGGTGTTCCCAAATTTTAATAAAATGTCTTACCTGCGGCAAATAGAGAAACTATCACACTGAATAATCCATTTTTATGAAAAAGGCACTTTCCTAAGAAAATCTAATATTTCACAACATTGTGGACATGTTACAAAAATTTGCAAACACATAGCGAGCACTACTGGGCACCTGCCGGTACAACTGGAATACATAAAAGAATGTCTTGAAGGACTTTATGATAGCCAAAAAAAAAAAGAGTCCAAGGTAACGTGACGTCATCACAAAATCCAAATTTCCACAATTATTCACTTGTATCTAGTTCTAACACAATATCCTATGCTTCTGGCGTTGACAAAACTTATATAAAAACACAATAGCACTCAATTTGATTCAATTAACAAAGAAAAGACTTGATTGTAATATCTCCCCGATTTAATGCGACAATATAGTCCACACTACACCGCACTGAAAGCACATCCGCTTCTGTCGGCTTCTGATAGTCGTATGAGTTGATAACTGACCACGACGACACGACCAAAGTGAAGAATCTCGTAAACCGACTGGAAATCCAACGACCTGTCCAATGAGACAGCGACTACGTACGGAAATCACCGAGACATACCGAGCGACTATAGGCGACAGATACGGCTCTAATATTACAGATATCACTGAATTTATTAATTGGAGTAGATAGAATTTTTGTTTCGCTAATATTAGTACAATATTTACTTATAAATAGGTTTTTGTTGTTATTTTCATGCCGTTTTATTATATCGTCCCCTACTCCATAATATTTTATTTAATAACATTATAGGTACCTAGAGTAATGAAGAGTTAGACAAAAATTCCTTTCTGCTGCCTTACATTACCAAACATAAAAACCAAATAAGTGAATGTACAAGAATTTTAATTTGAGTTACTAATCTCGTTTTGTCAAACCATTATATTATACGATACTGATTAGTTCTTTATTCACTTACTGGTAATTATCTTAGGTAACTAATTTTACAAAATTTGATAATTAATAACTAATCTTAATTAATGGACATTCACAGTATGTATTACTAAATACTAATTCTTACTGATCGAAAAATTTTAGTTTCCAATTAAAACATTTTTGCAGTCTAAAATTGTTCGCGAATACATCTCTGTTCTATAGGTTGGTGTAAAGCGGGTTTATGTCTGGGTCCTTCACCCAACTTAACCGCGACTCGTAGTCCTTGTCGCTCTTATTGGATCGGTATTGGATTTCTCTTTCTGTTCGTCTGCAAAATTTGTTGTAGAAGTGCATCATGGAACGTCTGCATTCTCATTCTCCTCCTGTCTTGGCATTTGGGAAACGTCTCTTCGGAAAGTTTGGCGCGCAGGGTTGCCACAACAAAAGAAAAATTTCACTTATACATTAATTAACGGTCCTCGGTATCCGTACAAAATAGATTTGTTGAAGTTACCTACAATTGAAATTTATTAAAAGTACGTGTATCAAGTTTTCAATGCAATAAGATCTAAGGGCGAGTTGAACACCTTGTATATCACAATAAATCAAACGTGCGTGTTAATTTCCTATTACTAACAACAATTTAATCATTTAATAGGTAAGTATGTGATTATTGCCTTTCCAATTGTTAATCTTATCAAACCGAATCATATTTTTGTATAGGAACAATACCAATAACGTGGATCTGAATCATTGAAGAAAAATGAAACGTGCAAGTCATTGGAAAGTTTACAAAAATAAATGTATTCAGACAATTTTACACTGAATCATTTTCATACCTACGACGAAACGGTATTTACGAATCATTCGTCATGGGAAAACTTTCTATTTAACATTGCCCATAAAATTCAGCAGGAAGAAGAATGTCATGAAATAATAAAGTATCAAGATTTCATAAAAATGTTTTGAAAATAAATAGAAAAACTATATGCATGCCACATGTTATTAAGGTGGAAAATTTTTATAATTTGGTTGTCTTTTATATTTTGCATAGAGCTAGGAAAAACTCTATCCCGAGCGTAGCCAAGGGGATGCTTGTGGGGGTTCAAACCCCTCTATCTGTTGTGTTACAGTCGAATTTTGCGGCCGGTTGTGAAATCGAAGAGGCTTTGTGTAGGTAGGTACCTATGTATTTGGTATTGGTGTCCAAAAAAAGAACATATTATCTGTCGTCAAAGCAGAACTTGATTCTACTCAATCCATGTAGGTAAATATGCGTTCAAATAAAATAATTGCGCATGTACAAATCAAATTCGCGAAAGTCGAGATAAAAGCAAACCTGAATATTCGAAAAGACAGATAAGACAATGATATGAAGCATAGCTGGCGGACGCCAACGTCGTCAACACTGCCAATAGTAACAACCAAGTCCAAGTAACAACCGTCCGGTTAGCCAACAGCAACCGTAAGTACGGCAAATGAGATCAAAATCCGTTGTGACGTCATTCCGCCCCCATTCGACTGACAGTTGCTAAGCGAAGGAGGCTTGAACCGAATGGATGGAATGGGCATCGCAGTAAGCCAAGGTCGTATGAATGTCTTCGGTTCGACTGCCTGTTAGAGATGGGCGGTTTAAAAACGACCGCTGAAACGATTTTACGATATTTATAAGCTAAGAAAGTTGATTACAAAGAAACAATTAAACTGAATGGAATGTGGGAAATATTCCAAATTTAAATTCGGTAGGAGAATCTAATTTTATTATTTCTAAATATTTATTATAAAAACAAATTAAAAAGTTATCTACTTTATTTATAATTTCCTGCAAATAAAAATTGTCATTTTAGTAAAGCGTGTTATTAATAGATGTCAAAGGTAATATTATAACGCTTTACAAACTCTTTGAAAATCAAAGAACAAAGACCGTTCACTAAAAAACAACAACTACTTCCCTACCTATATGCCACGAAAGACATTGAGTTAAACTTCAAAGTTAAGCGGTTGGTTCTATCTTGCAGATATACCAACCCCTATACTGTATTAAACCGGATTTTTTACAAACCAAATAATTATTTACGAAACTTTCAAAGTTATTTCAAGTTCCGGCAGAAACATTCTACAGGAAGAGTTGTAGCAAATAGAGAACAGTACACAGACCATCATCACCGAAAACGTCCGGTTGCTTGAAACTCAACAATTTTACAACGAAGAATATCACTGTTTATAAAACTGCCTACATTTCTTGCATTCGTTAAAAAGTTAACATTGTATAGTGTAACTATTGTTAATGTGATGACCCATATTTTTATCCCTTTGAAGGAAAAAGTCGCCTAATGGCGTGCAAAAAACTTTTTTTATAAATTCGAATATTGTGAAATAATGCTTTTCAAATGTAATTCAAATTAATATAATGGATTAAAATAAACCTGCATAAAATTTGTAATAAAATTCAAGGTCATTACATTAACATTAGTTACACTATACCTACCTGAATTAATTTCAGTGTTGTTTCCCTACCTTACCTGGATCTCGGTGACACATGATGTCACCTGTCATTGCATTCTCACTGCATTTGGGCGAAGTAGAATTCGATGAGACCTCTGGCGGAGAAAATTGTAACTAACGACAACGAGTAAAATAATTAGTTTTGCATTGTTTTTGTATTATATTCATGTCAACGTAATTACCGTG
>CAJUYI010006650.1:0-13374 GCA_910591695.1 Galerucella pusilla
GCTTCAGTAGCTGTGAGTATATTCTGTAAAATGAAAAAATAAACATTCATTCCATAAGTGACGATTTTTAAGTAGATTGAAATATTATATTATATTGAATGCATACCTGTTTTATCTAAAGAAAATCAGAGTCGGTCCCATCCGCCTCCTGGAAGAAATTTCGTTAACAATGAAATCAATCTGATTTTATTCTTATCGTTTGACAAAAATTTATCTTGAGTAGCCGTCATACTTTCATCAAAAATAATTTCTGCACATTGGCTATTCAGGTATCGTCGTTGCTGCTCAGCTTTTTTGATACTCCAGTCATTTTCGTAGCCATCAAATACGATTACTGAATTTTGCCCAAATCTGTTTTCCACGTAGTTAACGTACGTCGCACAAATGTGTCCATACGTTTGATTTGTCTGCCATATTACCCGATGCAATAAAAATCCACCATCAATCACATAAATGTCATTGGGGCCCAGCAAACTTTCATCAATTGGACGAAACATGTCATAAACAGCAGACTTTTTTGTCTTCCTCATTCCGCTTGAATCATTAAACAGAGAAAGTGGATACGGAGCAAGCTCATATTTGAAAAATTCCGCGAGATCATCATCGTGTTTTTTGGCTATTAGCATTCTTTGGAAAAGTATCAATGGATCAATTGGAATCACTTTATCATGAATTTTAACTGCAGAATTTATTGTTGCAAGAGACAAAATTGTGTTATAGCGTTTTAGTTTGATATCCCTAAACAGCTTTCCAACGATTCCTGCTATACACTATTCGCCAATTTGCTTTGCTTTATGGCAATTTATATTCTTGTCACCTATTATGCCCGAACCAAGAGACATTATTTCTTCGGCAATAATGAAAGGGCTGTGTGTGCTTAGCCAATTATCAAGTTTCTCTACATCAGCATCATTTCTTTTTATGCGAGATTCTCTTGACTCAACATGCTGCTCAGACGTGCCACAATCGCCGCCACAAAATTCTTCCAATGCTTCACAAATGTTGTGAAGAGTCGGGCTAGCAACAACGTGAGCTGTGAGGATATCATTTGTGAATCCTCGATGGATTACGCCACCTTTCGTTTTGAAACCTTTGTTGGCAGTTTGTTCAATACACATATCAGTCCAAGTTCCAAGTACATTTTTGGCTCGAAATCGTCATCTGACAGCGGAAAGGGTAACTCGGCGAAAAAATTCGTGTTCAGCGTGAAAAAATACATCGGAAATGATATAATATTATATTCAAACAACAGACAAAAAGTTTGAAAATGTCGGCCTGTGTTATTAATAATAACTGTTGATTTTCACTTTATTATTACTGTTCACAATATTTTGATGAATAAATTGAAAACATACGATACTACACGCACAGTGACTACGTCAAGACTGACGCAAGCAGTTGGTCGACTGGCAGTTGGGGACCGTTACGCCGGTCAGGAGCGCGAGGGTCTTTATACCTGAATTTAGGGTCGAGCACACTATGTAATGCTCGGGACTCGTCGAATTCTTAAATAGAATATACTTTTGTATAAGTATACAAAATTACAAACACTTCGCAATTTTCTTGTTTATTTCACGAATTTCGGTACAATTTGCCTGTACTATTGGATCAAGTGTAATCCCAAGTATTACCAAAAGTTTAATTCTCGGAGAAATTCTTTGAAATAAATACGGGTGTTTCTACAAATATTGTGAAAGATGAGCGGGTTTTTATCTGTGAAGTCAAGCCACTTTTTATTATTCATTCATAATAGAATAATAACAATTTCCAAACATGTCAAAAGTCAAGATTGTCAGCTACCACAGAAAAGTAAAGGATATAGAGGCCACTCAATACAAATGAAGCCTCTGATGCAAGAAGGGGACATGTGCAAAATTTTGAAAAATGATATCACGCTAATAGGCCAAACATTATTTGGGAAGCTTTGAGAAGGCAAGTTCATGAGCATATTGAGAGCTTTCCTAAACAAATATCGCATTATTCTCGAATAAGGAGCAGTAGACAATATTTGTCTCCCGATTTAAATCTTACAATCATGTACGATTTATGCCTAAAAAAATTCGAACCAGAAACCTACAAACTGAAACAAGACAAACTACCATTCAAAGCTAAAATTTCCTATGATTTTTATGGTCGTTACTTTCGAGAAAATTTCATCAGCTTTGGCCGTGCAAGAAAAGATACCTGCAAGTGATGTGACACATTAGAAAACAAGATACACTGAGCCGAATCAGAAGAAGAGAAGAAAAGTTTCGAAACTCAGAAAAAACTACACATTATCAAGTCTGAGTGGTTCTACAAGGAACTGAAAGACAAATCGAAAGAGGCTGAAGATAATAATCATATTGAAACTTTGTCTTTTGACTCAACAAAACATCTCTTCCCAAGGTGTCCGCTGGAGATGCTTTTTATTTGCGTCAGCTATGGGTCCACAATTTTTGTATATACTCTGCGAAAAAGAAAACGGGTCATTTCCTTATATATGACGAAACTGTGTGTAAAAAAATCGCCAACGATGTTGTAAGCATTTATACATTATAATATTGAGAATATACTCAGTTCAGATATAAAGATTTTATACATATTCAGCGACAATATAAAATGTGCCCAAAATAAAAACCATACCCTGGTTCGATTTTTAGCAATTTTATGCTATACAGGTAGATTTGACACAATCATACATCGTTTTTCTGAGACAGGGCACAGTTTTTCACCCTGCTATAGATGTTTCGGAATAATACAAAAGAAAAAACGTCGTATCGATCGAATCTTTCTACCGGAAGAGTATATGGAGATTGTCAAGTCATCTTCACGGAAATTTCATGTCATTCCTGTTACCCAATCCATGGTGTTTAACTACACAGATCATTTAAAAAGCTTTTTTTATCCGTCCTCGAAATCTGAAATAAAAGAAAAGCTCGCACTTTCTTCCTATCGTGTATTTGAATACATAAATACAGAAAAAATATAGGAGGCGTTGTCTCTAGCGCCTCGGCTAGCCCCGATGCTCTACTCATTACTTTTGCATTGCTAAAAAATAATCCAAATCCTACTTTGACTGACGTGGGACAAGCTTATTTAGATAAGTTGCCTTTAAAAGACTTGAAATATAAAAACGTAATATTATTGGCAGATGAATATGTAAGCAGAAGTGAGATGCATTTTTACTTGTCTCTAAAATCCGATCAATGTTTAGAGCACCATGACTCAGAGGTTAGTGACTCCGATAATTCAGAATAAGGATGTTTATTGAACACACGTTGCTTTTTCATTTAAATGTATTTTTGCATACCTAATTCTACAAAAGTTTGTACTCGCTTCAAAATTCGTTGCATTTGATTTATCATATTACCATATTTTCGTTTTCATTTCTCATTAGTTTCGCTTATTTCTGTAATGTTTTTGTATTATTAGTATTTAAAATAATAAATATGAATATCTTCTGTATGTTCCTTGTGGTATAATTATTCATTCTTTTTTCAATTTCTTGGGAAATTAAACCACAATATTTTTCAATTCTTTATTTCAACGTTTCGGTAGCGTTCCAGCTACCGTTGTCAAGAAAAAATAAGTAGAAATTAATTTTTATCCCTAACTGACACAACAGAAAAAATTTGACAGTTAGAGATAAAAATTAATTTCTACTTATTTTTTCTTGACAACGGTAGCTGGAACGCTACCGAAACGTTGAAATAAAGAATTGAAAAATATTGTGGTTTAATTTCCCAAGAAATTAAAAAAAGAATGAATAAATATGAAATTCCACACGGAAGTAGTGTATTTGTTACGTATCCCTTTCTTGCATCTTCTTATATACCAGAAAGTAGAAATAGGTTAACATATACCTTTTTTGCACCATTAATCTTTTTTCGTAAATTTCTAGCTTTTTTACGCAGGTACCTTTACCTAATATAGACAAAAAAAACTTAACTTTTCTATCTGTACCTTAAATAGCATTTAAACCAAACTAAAGAAGTTTTTATCTCTCCTAAAAAATCTAAGAATTGTTACTTATCCTTTTCTTGCATCAGCGTCTTCAAATGTCAACCACAGAATACTACTATAAGGAAGAAATGTGACATCTGTTAAAAGGGTATGCAACCAAACATACATTGCCTGTTGACATCTGTCAGAAGGGTATGCAACCAAACATGCATTATTGCCCGTTGACATCTGTCAGATAGGTATGCAACCAAACTCGCATTGATGCCTGCTTAGTTGCATACCTCACTCTTGCTTGTAGCTTCAATTTGACGTGACCAAATGAAATTATACTAGGTTATATACAATGAAAATTCTTTGTAATGAAAGTTGAAACTATTAATTTGTTAGAACAGTTAAATTCACAATGTACCATATTGACTATAAGTGGCAAAGTGGCTGAGTTATCACAACGAAGAAGCTGAGTGACAGCTCACTTTTCACTCGGTTTTGTGATGATAGAGTAAGGATAACCTATAAAACAGTCATGTCGTAATTTAATTTAATTTTGTTCATATTTTTATAGAATATTTTAGATTCGTTTCTTTTCAATTAAAGCGTGAACTTATTTTTGCTGAGTTTTTTTAATAATTAATAATGGGTCAATGAAAAAGCAGACATGTCTGTTTATTGCTATAATAAACATTATTATAGTTTATGTACCTAATTAGCATTTCTTTGCTATAATTTATTTGGATGATTGAGAGCAGTCAGTGGAAAATCAGACATACTGTATTATAATAAATATAAAAACCACCTACTTTGTATTTCAAATTTGTAATAATACAAGCAGATTGCCTAAATGATTTGTTTTCGTATTCAATGGTATGAAACATTTTTGCTGTATTTACTTGACTAATTAAGAAGAGTCAATGGAAAAACAGGCATGTCTGTTCATAACAAACTGGAGGAAAACTGCAAAAAGTATTATATAATAACATTTAGATACATAAACTGGAAAAATTGAAGATCAAACATAATATAACATTTTTATTCCTGTGTTTGGAAAATAATAGATTACAACAGAATTCAATAGAATACGAAATGTCTATTTTGGTCAATTATAGACTATGAGCCCATGGGGGAAAAAGTGTCGCGATTTGAAACAGCAGCAAACCCATTCAGAACGATAGTTTATCATGCCACCATCGGTTCCAGCACTATGGCGTACATTTTCTCTTGTGCAGAAAAGCGCAGTGAAAAACTGAACATTTTATTTTTCACCCCCCGAAACCGTGATATGAAACTGTACGCCGTTTGTTACATTTGATAGTAGAACCATAGGAGATCGGTACAGACTCTATGGCGTTCAAAAATAATCGTTCAGAAAATCTAGGAAAACTTGCACAGGAGAAATGAAACAAGCTGTCGCAAACATATGTGTATTGCCTTTTGATTCTTGAAGTTCCATCAACTTCAAGGGGGTGCATGTTCAGTCTAGATATATGCTGTAAACTATGTTTAGTAGCGATGGTGATAATATGTTTGTTATATTCTAAATTGTCATAAAACCTCTAATTGTCAGTCTATTTTAAATTGAATAATGCAATCTAGTCCAGGAGTTATTTAACCCAATATATTCTCTCCGTTTCTTGATTTTACGATCAGATATACTCGAGTCGTCGCAAGAAACCTCACAGTGTCATGCAGAATAAGCCCAATACCCATCTCCATCTTTGTAGTTTCCGCACCTAAATATTGGTATCAAACGTCAAAGCGGTACAAAATATTCATTTCAAAGCATTACTCCCTGATTCAACTAATTTAATCCAACCGCTGGACGTGACGTAAGCGCACATGAAAGCCAACGGGAATAATTTTGTACAAATGAAAGTTAATTAATATAATGCATGACAGAAAAACAGTTGAAGGTTTTCCTGATGATTTCAGCGGACTTTGTTGCTGACTACTTTGAAAAATTAGCTCCAAACGACGGGGTTTGGAATATCCCATCGATGACGTCATCGTTATCTGAAGGATCCTGAACGTGTGGGCAATATAATAAATCAGAGAAATACACAATGTATAAGTATGCCATCTATAGACCCCAAAAATAAGCTTCGATTAAAGTGTTTTGGCACCAAGTGAAAATTCTGGTGTAGTCTTATATAAGGGAAGAGATAGAGAAATAATCAATATAATAGCTGGAAAGAATCATACTGAATGAACGTTATAAGAACGACAATATCCACAAGAATGGTCCTTACTAGATTTTTTGTTATTGTAGTTTTATAAAAATCTATATAATTCAATAAATGAATACCCAAGACGGCTACATAGTTCTTAGTATAAAAGATAAAATATTTAATTTGTGCAAGTCCGATAATTTTCAGACGAAAATAACAAAATGTAAGATAATGGTTTTTGAAAGAAATACGACGTATTCACTATATTATATCGAATCCTTATTTAACTAATTTGTCACAAGGAAGTATATATTGTAGAACGATTAACCAGGGTGTTAATCGTTTTGAAAACATGTAAAGTATGCGATAAATCATCAATTAACTTTTAAATTTCAAGTTAATGCATCAAGCAATGATGACCGTTCCGCCACTATTAATTACTCAAACCGCCTTCTTTGAATATACGTGTATCACCACCTTCCCAAAAACAATAAATGCAGTTCGGGTTCAAAAAACGTTCAAAAAGATTCCATTGTGTTTCGTTATTTTGAAGATGTTTCCTTTATATCAACTTAATGCTTATGTTTCACCCGAGAGTTTGATATGCTTATAATATGGTAGGATCTACTTTATTTTTATTTTACAGGATGTTCCATTTGGAAAGCACCGAAATTCACCTGTAGAGGGACCTAACTTCGCTGGTTCCAGAAAATATTTCATCTGTCTTCTACATTTTATAACCGATATAAAGGGTGTTTTATCAATTGGGCCTATTTCTTTCGGACTCAACTTCCGACTTACCCTGTATATTATTCTGAAATTTGGAATATGTAATAGCCATTACCTTGAAACTTCTTCAAAGCGTCACCAATAAGATAATCCAGGTACGGATTAATAATAAATTTCAAAACTCGTCTCATTTAAAAATAACACACTATATATAGTTTTAAATTCCTTTCCATAATTGGAAAGAGCATAAAAATTTGGATCTACGCAGAAATTTTTACTATCAAAATTTTACCGTCAAAGATATAATTTATGCAAGTTTAAACACAAGCGATATCAATGTTTTTCAAGAAAATTTAGCTTGAAATGAATTGCACTCAAGGTATCTTGGAATGCGCGGATTATTACAATAAAATTAACCAAAGTATGGTTTCAATTTTTATATTGATAAAGTTGTTTTAAAAGAAATAAAAAAAACATCTAATTTATAACGATATTCTTGAACACAAATTAATTGTTGTTAATATTTACATTTATTGTACAGTTTGTACAATATGTGAATTGTACTGGAGAGCAACGAGAATTTACAATTTACAGCTTCAAGCTGCATGGCTAATTGTTTTGTTCATCTCGTTTCGATCATTTTCATTTGAAGTCGAGGCAGGGGTGTTGAATATTTTATTAGCCACTTCCACTTTATTTTCAAGTGATTCGTCAATATATTCGATCGGAGGAAAATTATTTCACTTTTGTCATAACAGAGTAATTTCCATGGTTACCACTTCTTTATTTCAATATGAACATAGAGAAACCTATCTAAACTCACTTGATTACTTCTTGAATGAAATATTTCAAATGTAAATCAACGATCGGAGAAAAAATTGTGTGTATAATTCGTGTGAAAAGCTTATTTCCAAACTCCTGTGTTATCACAGTCGTTTGGGAATATTATGCTTTTCCCAGTAATTATACAATATACTATTTTCTACTAGCGTGCGGAAAAGTCCACTTTTCCGCACTCTTTTTAGTGTGGAAAGAGTCACTTTACCGCACTAGTGCGGAAAGTAAATTTATCAAGATTTTGGGGAGTATACTGACATTTGAATGTTTAAAATATTCATTTGTATGGTCGTAGTTCACCAGATGACTGAAAAATTAAGAAATTTATTAGAATTCTGCTATAATTTTCACTTATAATTGCACAAGTGGTTTGTATTCTATCGGGTAAATTTGGGTTGTTTAATGAGAAATTGTTTCCTAGCAATTTGACGAGAATAACTGTCAACTATTAAAAACACGACACCAAATGTGGAGTGTTTTTAGGTTGACAGTTATTTGAGTCAAATTGCTAAAGGAAACAGTTTAGAATTTAAACAACACAAATTTACCCAATATCAATACAAACCTCGAGTGTAATTCGGCAGGACAATTTAATGAATGGGAAATTTGGAAACATACCAATGCAAACTTTATTTATGAAACATTAAAAATAAACACATTTTTATTTTAATGTACAATTATTAAAAACGCAGTTATTGAAATTCATACTAGGAACAGGATATTGATGAACAAATGAATAAGTGAAAAAACCACTAGTGTATTTGTCGCTGTAAAAGTTAAAGCTAACTTTTGCCGCTGTCAAAGTGACAATTGCACTGTGGCATATGCGATTTTTTATGCATGAATTAAATTGTCAATAAAAAAAACGTATTTTCCAATAATTTTTTAATGGCCCTGGTATAAGAGCCATATAATGAATGTCAAATAATAATAATTATTTTTGTTGATATGTATATAATAATAAATGATTATTTATGTTAACTTTTGGGTTTTTTCTGCATGCTAGTAGAAAAAATTGTGTACCTACCTAACACGTAACGCGTAAAGTGACTTCCGCTAAAGCGTCGTTCGGACATCTGCAATTTATTAATTAATACACAAGTTAGAAGCAAGAATCGTCATGTGTAAATCCACAGATTGTTATCATTCGAAAATTTTTACAGATCAACTTAAAATTGTTGATGATTTTCAGATGAAGATGGGCTTCTTAGTGTTGAGCAGCCTATAAAATACAATATAAAGATTAAAACAGATATCCATTTTGAAAATATTTTGGTATCCATATCAATTCCAATCAGAATAAGATGGGCAGTTTATTTAGATATTGCTGTAGAATCTACCCGTAACACTGGAGTCTTGTTCAAGTTATATTTTAAATATGTAGCTCTTTTTTCCACACAACAATTTGTAATATACAAGATCGCAACACCAAGTTATGCTTGGGTTTGTATTAGTAGCGTAGGATTTAGGGCACTCCAAAAATCTTTGTTTTCAAAATAGTGATTGCAATATTTCCGAAAATGTTTTGACAGAATACATCAATTTTGAACTAAAAAATTAACAGTAATTTTTATGGAATTTCAAAGACATCTCTGAAACTAAAGACTAATATTAAACATAAACCTAAGCTTAAATAGCGGCTTCTACCACACGTCCATTAATTTGAATTTATTTCTCATATCGTTTCCTTATGCTTTTGACTGCGTTTCTTATTTGTAGGGGTTAAATTTTGAGGAATTCTTGCACAAAGATCGGCCCGATTAGTTGGACGTGATTTGTGGACATTTTGAATTATAATATCCAACAGAAAGAAATCAAGGATTGCGGGACTACCTAGGCATATCCAACGATTCGCAAAATTTGCATTTAGCCATTGACTAACAATCTTTGTGTTGTGAATTGATTAGGCGTCTTATTTCTCGCAAGTGGGAGTGCATCGATTTCGTCAGATACTTCACTTGTTAAAAATTTGTGCATTGAGGTTTCTCTCGAAAAATAAGGGCCCAAATATTCCGCACCACACGTTGATCTTACCTCAGAATATTGTCGATTGCAGATTAACGTCCAATGTGGGTTCAGTAGCCCAATACCGTACGTTTTGGACGTGACGACTCCATTGGTTGAAAACGAAGCTTCATAATAATTTCCAAAAAAGCTCTATTATTAAGATACTTTTCTTACGCCAATAATCAAAATTCCATCGCCAGGTTCTGAAATATAGAGATATTTGAGTTTTTTTCAAGACATCTTCGAATCTCTCTTGACAGAAATGAATCTCAACTAGCATGTCTTAAGCTAGAAAGCAGATTATATCTAAAATATAATAAAAAATTATACAAAGAATAACTATGGAAAGTTGTAATATACGTTACTAGTTTCTTAATTATTATGCAATCGGGAATCGGTCAATTGCTAGCATGAAATACTATTTTCTTACTAGTGCACAAAGAAAATATCCAGTTTTGTTGCTGAGAATGCAAAAATTTCGGCTGCAGATGAGGTAGCAGAATATTCACTAGTTGTAAACTTTCCAAAAAGCAACTCGTAATAAGAAAGTAAAAACTAAACTAGGACATGTTGTCTAACTTGAGATTTACAGCCTTATTAACAATAAACAGGATAACAGCATATTAACTAATGGTTACCAAGAGCGTACTTATATCATGCTAACCAAATCATATTAATAATTGAATACTTTTTTTTCGGGCAGAGATGGGAAACTCATGTTCGAATGGGTCCTAACCAGTACCCAGACAGTGTTGGACTCATCCCCAAGGGAATGCCTACCAACCAAACCCACTTCAAGCTCGCCGTTACTCCCGCCTCGGAATCACTACCCTAGCATACTTCAAGGCGGGCGGCGGTCCCTCACACACTCTCCGTCATCTACTCCCTTCTATCACTTCTACCTCTCACATGCCTTCTCTTTCACAACCATGCTCTCCACTCGATTCATCTGTAACACCCTCCATCTCTCCTCTACATTTTTTCTTCCCGCTGTCTGCCTGTGTTTTTATCGAGGTTTAGTACTCTATTCCCTTTGATCCGCGAGCAACTATTCGGGTTCCCAAACTGGAGCCTTATTTATTGCTTATCCCGAGGATTGGTCGGTCATGAGGCCCTTACAGCTCGAAGAGCACGAGTACCTTGACCACCCCTCTGTTCGTGTTTATACGAGGTTGATGCAAACTGCTAGCGATTAAAACGAATAAACGTTCACTTACTAGGGTGATTCAAAAACATCTAGTAATTGTTATTGAAACCTATTCCGCTTAGTGTAAATTAAAATCAAAAAGGGGATATCGTCAGGATATTCAATTGGTGGATCTTAACATAATTATAAAAAGTACTGGTAGCAAAAATGAAGGGGAAAAGGAAAGTTACATCGAAAATTAATAATGTAGTAAGCTACAGTATTTAAGCAAATGTTGTGAAATAAAATATACACCTGCCGGTTTTCAAAGATGTTTTAAAATATTCATTTTTATGTTAGGTTTCATTGATTGTTTCGAAAAATATCTATTTTTTATATCTCGGTTAGCAAATTTAATTGTAAAATAAATCCGCCGCCTACTAATAGGTTTAAGAAATATTTATGAGGAAACTCTTAACAAGGATGTGTAAATAGTAAATTTTCATATAATTTCTTAGGGGTCGCTCCAACGTTCTTGTGACAACTGATTTTACGTCGCGACCCCCGGTCGCTCAAACATAACCTGACGTAAAGAACTAAAGTTCCAAAAAAAATTTATAATGAAAACCCCATTTAAAAAGCATTGGTCATTTACGCACGCTTTTGGGTGTTATATTAGGTGTGTTCTTTTTGACTGAGATCTCAGTTAATCTCAGCTCACATCGGTAATGTACGCGTTCTTTTCGATTTACTCACTTCGAAGTGAGCTGAGATTTTTCCTCCCCCTTCACCGAATGTGATGTAAGGGGGTATCAGTTGGACTTGAGTCGGAAATAAAGTGGAGGGGATGAAGAAATATTTGATTTTGTTTACAAATAAACACACATAACCTTATTTTTTTTTTTTCACAAATCATCAATTGACTAATAACAGAGAAATAATTATGGATACAATAACATTAATAGATGCTGATACGAATTTATATGTTTTATTATGTTTTATATCTCTTATTCACGCATGCGTCAGCAGATCGCGCGTTTCGATTGAGTTTCGTTCTTTTTGGTGCTCACTCACATCACTTTATCTCAGATCACTTCAACTGAAGTGAGCTGAGATCTCAGTCAAAAAGAACACACCTAATGAACGTCCCATATGAAAAGCGTTGTTCATTTACGCACGCTTTTCAACGTATTTATAATCTATGATTTTACAAATTTTTTTGGTTCGTAAATGACTAATTTTAAATGTGGTCGTAGATAAATAATTATACTCTAGTTCACGAATTAAACTTTCATAAAATGACAACTGTACACTTGACATTTATATTCACGGCAAACTAAGATGGTAATTTCATAAGATTAAGATGAATAAAATAAAAAAAAGCGAAAAATGTTACAGGAATGTGAGGAACAATTTTTCTGGAAACACCAAGGAATTATACGTAATGTGAAAAAAAATTCGTGTGCCATCTAAAAAATATAGTTATTGCTATTTTTCATTATCCAAAATTTTCTTTCGCCATGTATGAAAAATTGAACATGTTTTTCAATAATTTCATTGAACCAACTCATAGAGACCAATATAGATTGTTGGAATTGAATAATTTCATTGATCACGAAATTAATGGAGTTTATAAATATCAGTGAAAGATCTATTTTTTCGATGCCAAATGTCATAGCACAATATTAGTATAACGCCTTACAGAGTCTTAATCAAAGAGCAAACACCGTCTACCAAAAAGCAGCTACTACTTCCCTGGCTATATTCTTTTATTTTATTCATTTATTATCATATAGGTACATAAGCCTTTTAAAGGCTTTCTACAGAGGCGAACAAGTTGCCTGTACATAGGTATGGCACAATACTTTTTCCTACGACCATATAGGAAATTAACATATATCGCACTCTCTACTCTGGCGGAAAGTTTCCCATATCATCATAGTGACGCGAACCGTGCGCTATGATATCACCCCAGTGTGATATCGCACGGTTCGCATGAATTCGATTAACGTGGTTTTCTGATTTAAATTTACCTAAGTAATAACTAAAAATATAGCACAAAGCACAAAATCTGTTCAAAAATTATTAAGATTCGCCAAATTTTGTTATAAAAGAAAACAACTAGGTACGGCCGTTGTAGGTAGGTACAGTTATTGATGTTTTCAAATGAATAAAACTATCATATTTCGTAAATTTATCGCGTGATCGTGAAAAATATATACTAATTATAAAAGTGAAAGATAATAAAGGAGGCTTATGTCAAAATTCTCAAATTATAACACAAAGAATATAAATAGTTTTTGTGGAGTGTAAGTGAAATATTTATTACATAAAAGTGTAAACGAATGATAATTGTGAGATAAACTAAAAATAGTCTCGGGTTTTTATTATAATGGAAGTTGATACTGATAGTAACGAAAAACCTAAGGTACTTTTTAAATATTTATGGCCGTAGGAAAAATAGTGAACATAACTCGTTGCAAAGTGAATTTCACTCATTTTATTTCCGCACTCACCGATGTTGTAATATCCAAGCAATGAAGTAATCGTCACCAATGTAATAACCGT
>CAJUYI010006651.1:0-13374 GCA_910591695.1 Galerucella pusilla
CTGTATATACCAATATATTTTACAAAGGAACTGGATAGTATTGAATGCAAAGCCAATTTATTTCGATACATTTATTTGAAAACTCTCAACATACAAAGATAGTAATATTGTGTCACACGAGCAGAAAATAAGCTTTAGTACCCCAAGACATTAGATGTAGTTAAGGACTGCTAAAGCGTTTTCTGCATATGTAACACACAACTTCTTTTCACCGAAAATACATTAATAGAAGTACATATTACAATACTATTTAAAATAGATAACAAACATTGGAACCTTGAAACCTGAACAGACAAACTTGGTCCATATATTTATTGATTGGAATAGTTTAAACGTTCTTTTTAATTGCATCCTCAATTTCATCGAAGACACCTTTGAATTTCTGCCATTGTTCCATTGTAAGCATAATTCCTTTTTTACCTGGTTTCAAATCCCCATCAGCATTGTAGTATTCACGAATGTTGATGTACCAAGAATTTTTAAATTCTGTTAATTTTACAAAACGGTTTTTACCCAAACTCCAGGAGTTTTCTTCTTCGCTTTTTGATTTTGATGGCTTCGATTCAGTCTTTGACTTCTTTGCTGGAACCACCTGAAAATAAAAAGTACTTTGAGTGTCTACAACTTAATATAGATAACTGTTGAAGATATATTTCCTATTTTTTAACAAACTTTTAAATTGTAATTTTGAATAATTCACTCTCCCCCATTTTGAATAAATAAGTGTGGTGTAAATTGTGAGTCTAATTTGCACTAAAATTGTGAACGTTAGTAGATGATAGATTCTTCTTGTGTCATCAATAAAGTAACGTATTCATTGCCTTGCAAAATTAATAACGAAAATTTAAAACCGAATTTACCTACTAATTACAATTCACTAATATAACAGTAAATTGATTTATTTAATGAAAATATCAAGATATCTACTTACATCGTCAGGGCCAGAATCTGAATCGGAAGTATCTTGCTTCTTTGATTTTTTAGGCATTGTGAGTAATTTAAATCTAATTAATTATTTAAGAAATCTAGTTAACTAGTTTTACCGGCTTGCAGAAAAATGAAAGTGAAGACTGAAGTGGTCAACAATTTTAGGTTACGTTCGTTATCTTTACGTTTGCGTATGGCGGTAATTTTACAGTGCAGCCAACATTCGAAAAACATAATTTTTCGTGGCAATGGTTATGTGTATAAGATGTTGCATAACTAAAAGTTGTCTAATTCAGAAGATAATCATGTGATATTGTTGACTTTCAGTTTCTATAATATTAAGTACACACAACATCTCATTTAATCAAAAATTAGTATAGTTTACGCAATAAAATTGCAATGACAATATATGTTTGAATAAAATGCTATTATTCAACGATATTATGCAAAAAGAACAAAGATTATAAATAGTAGGCGTAAAAAAGAATTTTTATAAGCTACCTCGTAATGTTTATTATTTTGAAAGTGTCTACATGTTGACAAACTTGATTTGCTAACGTTTGTTGAACCGCGAGTGAAACTATTTGATAAACTATTCATATCTCAATTGATTATCATCATAGATCTAATTTGTTTTCATTTTATAAGTTTCAACATATATCGTTAATGATTATGCAATGGAATGTTACCTTTTTTTATGGTAGACATATCCGGTTTTATTTTCAAACTAATACACGAGCCAAATTTTTATTTCAACCAGTTTACACTTTATATAATTATATTTTTGTAGGTGGGTTTTGCTATAGGTGGATATATGTCATAAAATTAGTTGTTATTTTTAGACGAAATTTAAATAGAAAGTGTTTTTAAATATTATTAATTAGAAAAAGGTTAAGAGCTCCAAATAAACGACCCCTTGTATTAGAATGTCTAAAATTTATTTTTCTAACCTGTTTATATTCTTTTGTATACTCGCTACTGTATTGTACCAGTAATTTACTTATTCCAAGTGTGTAGACACGCATTTTTTTTTCTAAAAACATTACGCAAGTGTTTATTTACATATTTTATTAAGTGTAACATGAGTTGGAAATAAAAAAACGGATTAGAAGTTTAAATTAATGACATCATATTACTTTCATTAATCATTTTTTCTTCAAATCCTGGTTCTTCTTGGCATACCCGCGTCTTACATAAGGGTAAAGTCGTGTAAGGTACATTGTTTTTTATTTTATTTTTACTCTTTATGACGAGGAAACTGAATGTTTTAAAAATAATGTCTTTCAAATGAGAATACGCAAGAGTACCAGCGGCGGCTCGTCAGGGTGGGTACAGGGTTATTCATTATAAATTACTCACCCCCCCTATCATCGTTATTATTATTTTTAGAAAAAAAAGTCTCGTATAAAAGTTGTTTGGTTACAGCTGAATTTTCTTAATATTCTATCAAAAATTCAGTAGCGTGCAAATTTAAGGGGATATAAAAAATAATAGTTCTTTTTTAAATGGGTCACCCTGTATATTTTCACATTTTTGGAATGGTCTTTTTTTCTGATTTCAAAAATATATAATATATTACCCCTACCTTGTGCCGTTTTTGAATTGTAAATCTTGGTTTTAGTAATTACTGTGAATATGAAAAAGATAATTTATCAAAGGAAGCTATGAAAATGATAATTTACATTTTTCAGATAAAGTAATTAAAATGGTTGACAGAGAGGTGAAAAATGTTATTAATAATAAAATAATATAGATACAAGTGATTAAAACAAGGATTCAACTTGAAATTAACAATCTAAATGAAAATAATGAAGTCATCTGCAATGATAGTTATCATTTTCATAGCTTACTTTGATAATTATCTTTTTCATATTTACAGTAATTATTAAAACTAAGATTTACAACATTTCATAATTCAAAAACGGTACAAGGTAGGGGTTACATATTATATATTTTTGAAATCAGAAAAAAAAGACCATTCCAAAAATGTGAAAATATACAGGGTGTCCCATTTAAAAAAGAACTATTATTTTTTATACCACCTTAAATTTGCACGCTACTGAATTTTTGATAGAATACGAATATGATAACCAAACAACTTTTATACGAGAAATTTTTTTCTAAAAGTAATAACAACGATGATAGGGGGTGGGTAATTTATAATGAATAACCCTGTATATAGTTTTACAGACTTTTGTCCCAGCTGCCATTTGAGCTCAGTTTATTTATTTTTATGTTTTAATAATTATTGTTAATGTTGTTCTACGCCACAGATTTCCATGCGTATCAACAATTATAATAATCGACAACATGTACCTAGCGAGAGTTTTCACTATGTCCGACGCATAAGAAGATAGTTCTTCTACCTTGGCCTTGTCTTGAGCAACTTCTCGTTGGAATCGAGTTAGGGTGTTGGAGAAAGCAATTTGCGCGAATACCCCACTATGACACCGCCTGTAAAAAGCATATATAGACTTGGTTCTTATCTAAATAATTCGTATTTTGTTTGTGTTCCGTACTTGATATTTTTTTGCGCCCATTGTGGCTCCTCGACAGGATGCCGAGTTACAGGAGCCTTGTGGTTAGTGTCTCATTTTCATTATTAATATATAATTGTGTTCAATTTAAAAAAAATACATAGAAATAGTCGTAAGTATGTTTTAAAATGCCGTTTGGTATATTACAATTACCAAATTTAGGATAGTTGAAATTTATTATTAATATTAATATCTCCAATTTTAATTATTGAAAACGCATTAACTTAGTTTTCATCCTTATTTATAAACATAAACAAACTAACAATTCATTTTATATGTTACTAAAATATTTTTTACTTGTTTGTTTTAAAATGTCGTTTGGTACATGACAATTGGAAATTTGAAGCAACTACTATAATTTTGGATGAATAGTTAAAATTTATTTTTAACTTAGTCCTTATTAATAATAATAAATATATGTAACTAAAATCTAAGAATCATCTAGGTATTTTCAGAAATATATAACTTGACAGGCATTGAATTGAACTTGTTTAGAAAATTGAATACATCAACGATATAATTAAGAGTGGAAATTCGTCAATCAGTGTACAGGAAACAACAACCATCATTATTTTCTCCGGGTGTATTTGTAATCTCACATTTTGGTAAGCTCTGTGTCTTCTAATTTGATACATATGTTAGGTGACCTTTGAACCGGCACGATATGAGTGCTTTTGACTATATAGCAACAAATACTAAAACAGTATATAGAAATATATTTAACAAACTTGATTTTTTTGCTCGGTTTTGCTCAATATTGATGAGGGTAACAAGTAGCTGGCTCTAAAATTTTTTCCATTCAATTACTTTGAATTTCGAGGGAAAGTTAATACAGGGTGTCCCAGGAGATTTTACTAAAAACTTGGGAGATGAAAAATAACGATAGTGCCTTATATAAAATTTGTACCTAGGATTGAGATATGCAAAAAATTAAAAGGTTTGGAAATCTGGAGCTTAAAATCCAATTTTTTAAAACTATAATTTTGAACATTATTATACAATATGTCTCAGTAAGTTGGAACCATAAGGGAAACTTTTTTATTATTAATTTTAGGAAAAAAATGTATTCTTCATAAAAAGTTCTACACGCTCTTAAATCTAAAATACAATCAACATATATCAATTTTTTTCAGTCGTGTACGAGGTATGTCGAAAAATATGAATTTTACTCAGGAGTAAAGTACCTTTATTTTTCAGAATATTGACAATTGTTAGCATAAAAAGTTGATTATAATTGAAAGCTATCTAATATTATCCATCTGCCATGAAAAAATAATGTCTGTTAGTTTTATCACAAGAGATAAATGTTCATTTAAAATAGAAACAATAGTAAACAAGCACAAAACCTATTTTTTCAAAATAAATGAATGTAATTGCATATTTGAACATAGTTTTTGGTACTGATAAACTTTTTTTAATAACATTTTTCGATATTGTCAAATTTAAAGGTACTTTACTCTTGAGTAAAATTCATATTTTTTGACATACCTCGTACACGACTGGAAAAAATTGATATATGTTGATTGTATTTCAGATTTTAGAACATGCAGAACTTTTTATGAAGAATAAGTTTTTTGCCTAAAATTGATAATAAAAAAGTTTCCCATATGGTTCCAACTTACTTGTATAATTATATAAACGAAGATTTTCAACGAATTTGATAGCTTTCACTATATGCTATACATACATAAAATTAAAAATATTAATCGTAATTATTTAATTATTCAATTAACCATAAATGGGATTTTAAATCACTTGATGTTTACGGCTTAAAGGTTATTCATAGGAGAGAGTGAATATTTATTTTATAATACTGTCCATTTTAATTCGAATTTTAAATAAAACAGATATAAAAACTTTCTTTGTTAAATAATAATCTACACATATGGCACAACGTCATATCTCTATCACGTCAGCTGTCAATCAGTACGTTCTGTCACAATTTATAAATTTGTATGTCGATATTGTTATTTTCGTACAGCTAACTGCAAAATTTAATAATAATAATACTGCAATAATAATATTTACAGCTAAATAATATTTAAACTAAGGGTAAATGAAACTCAAAGTCCAAACCACAACTTTAATATTGATATTGTTCTCCAAAAGAAAAGAACAAACCATATAGCTTAGCAACTAGTTTCGGTAAAATTTACCATCATCAGGCTGTAAAAAAGGTTACAATTATCAGAAGATCAAATTGAATTAAATTTAAACTGAGACAAAATTATATTATGTTGTTGTTATGATATGAATTCTTAGACATTAAACAAAGCTTAAAAATTTTAAATATTGACTAAAGTTATATTATATTAAATTACAATTTAGTTACCTTATGAAACATTTACTACTGGTGTAAAACCAATCAATTTCCCATCATCATCATTGCTGTAGGTATTTAGATGAAGAATAGATGTTTAAATTTACATCAGAAGAAACCGAAAGGGAAAATTGTAAAAATATAATAAGAAGTTGTAGTATCAAAGTAATGAGGGACTACATGTACTTCACAGATAGACGCAACTTTAGTTGAAGAGGAAGTAGGGTTTACTACCATTTCAGCAACTATATCAATTTTTTTATCATCACTAAATGTTGGTCGACCAGATCGTTTGGCATCTTGAACACTACCTGTTGCTTCAAACTTGTGAAGAAGCTCCCTCAAATAAGTTCTCGAAATAGGGCGATCTGGCTATCTCTTATTAAATAAACGTTCCGCTTCAGGGAGATTCTTACTAGATTCACCAATTATTAAGATAGCTGCTACTTTGTCGGCTTGAGTACGTACCATTTTGCCTATGAAAACTCTTAAACGTCTCGTTAAACAATAATAAAATTAAATATTTAAGCTATTTAGAAAAACTTTGTAAAGCAACAAATACTATTAAATTAAAAACGTCCATTTTCTTGACAACTAACCAGAGGCGGTCTGAAAAATCTTCAATATTTAAATGTATAAAATAATACTTTCGGTATTTATTTAATTTATCCGTCAAAATTAGTGTAAACCCAAACAAAATTAATATGGCTTTGTAGCCAATGTCAATGCCTTTCAAACGAGATATCACTTGCCATAAGGTCCTATTTAAAATTATTGGCCAGAGTGGCACTGTGACGTCATCTATTACTATTACGTCACCTGTTACCAGTCGTAGAGAAGTTTACAACACTTTATTTTCACCCTCCAAATTTTATCAATGTAAGTGTAGCCGTTCAAAAGATACGAGGGGGGGAGGGGACATTTAAATAGCACTGCATAAGATTCTTATCTTCACACATCTATAAATCTAATTACTGTTTATATTTGTTGTTTTTTTTTCGTATCAATAATTAATAAATCAACAAAAGCAAAACAAATTATCTAAAAATAGAGTTGTATGAAATAAATAAAAACACTCTAAATAGGCCAGACATTTTTAATAAGTTACATAAACTCATAATAATTAAATCAAAACGATTACGCATCTAGAGAAAACATTTTTATCGACTGCACGGTAATATTTCACGCGAGTGAAAGTGTTTGCCAATGAACTTGTAAAATAATACGCTAAGTGAATGTGGACGATATGATTATGGCCATCACGACACACGTTGAAAAAAGAAATGAAAAGTGGTTTGTGTGTGTAAAGATTAATGTGAGGACTCCTTAATGGGTTATAGCACCGCGGTAATTTCACTTTTACTTACAAGTCTCGAGAGATAGAATAAAATTTTCCTTCCGTGTTTTTCATGTACTTCCAGTTTGTCGTTTTATCTATTTAAGGATACAGGAGAATTTATTATTAGGTATTTCGAGATAGCTTTAGAAATCGAAGAATGAGAATAGTACACTTTGAATATTTTACATCAAACCATTGGAAAGTTTAACAATTAATGTTTTTTTCGACAGATACTAATAACAGTAAAGATGCAACGCAAAGGCGGAGCATTCAGTGGAGAATAGAGGGTACATCCCGCAAAGTATATTAAAATTATATTTGAATTTTATCCGACAAGTTAAAACTATCTGTATAAGGCAAAATACTTATAGTAAAATCATGAAAATTTCTACGTTTCCTCTTTCGGATGCGATCTTTTTAACTAAAATATTTACAAAGATGGCAGACTTCCAGATCTACCGGAAGTCAACTGTAACTTTGTTATTTTAAATAGAACACCCTGTATATTAATACATTTTTGAAATCTACGTGAAATTTTAGTATACTTTTGTCTGAAAACTTTTTTCGAAAAATACATATTTTTTGAGTTATTAATTTTTTTGTAAAAAATTTGAGGGTTGCAGATCCTTACAAATTATTTTTTTAAGAGGATACCCTTAAAGATATGAAAATGGTTTCTGCTCGGTTGCTTTTAGCAAGGTCAGACCTATTTGAATTTATGTTGAAAACATTTTCGTTTTATACAGGGTGTGTATAGAAAGTGTTCAAAGTTTAACTTCATAAATAACAAATTTCTTAATTTTTTTTAATAGAACCACCCGGTTTTTTCTATTTTAATGCATTCAGGGGCAAAAAATAAGGCAAATTCATGTATACTTTCCTATACCTGAACCTTATTTTTTCTTGACAACGGTAGTTGGAACGCTACCGAAACGTTGAAATAAAGAATTTAAAAATATTGTGGTTTAATTTGCCAAGAAATTAAAAAAAGAATGAATAATATACCACAAGGAACATACAGAAGATAATCAATAATTAAGCCTATCAAGATATAAAGCCTAAGTAGTAGATGTTTCTTTCCAATATTTTTTTTGAAAAAGTTTTTTTTTTATTATACAAGTTCTTTTGTTTATGTTTTGATTTCTTCTACATCATTTCCCTCTACTTTATCAACAATTTTACATTTACAGGTAACCATTATTTGGGCATTTACATTAATTGCCTTATCAAAATGTATACCAGTTGAACAAAACTCAGGTGCTTCAAAAAATAAGTAAGTAATTTCAAATTTCTAAATCAAATTTTGTTATGACCACAAACAATGAACCACAAATAGAGGAGTTCAGTTTAAGATCAGTGTGGCTATTAAAAAGTGGTTTTTTCTGACAAGAATGACAGTTAAGGTCTACCATTCAAAGCATAAGATTTTTGCATGTTTTTTATCATTACGAACATCTTGAAATAATGAAGCGTATGTCTTTAAATTTAAAGTGACTTTTTATCTGAATACTCAACATATCGGAACTCTTGGCATGTCACCATTTCATTTCTCTTATCTGTCACTAGTTATGTCAGATGTCAGTGGAAAAAGTAATTAGAAGAATAGAGATACAGCTAACTGGAAATGCTACAAAAATCTAATCGAAAATGGACATATACAATTAATCGAATATCAACAAGGATAAATATAACTGACATTTGACATAACTAGTGACAGAATGACAGAAATGAAATGGTGACTTGCCAAAAGTTCCTAGAATTATTGGCCACTGATATGTTGAGTATTCAGCTAAAAGGTCAATTTAAATTTCAAGATATACGCTTCAGGGGTGTATTCATTATTCTAATAAAGCAATATAGATGTTCGAAATGATAAAAAACATGCAAAAATCTTATCTTTTGAATGGTAGACCTTAACTGTCATTCTTGTCGTAAAAAACCACTTTTTGTTGGCCACACTGACCTTAAATATGAGGATATTTCAAATGTCAGTTTTATGTCAAACAGAGTGCTAAGGCCACAGAACTAGTATTGCATTGTTTGGTTTTTTCAAAAACAAATTTATATGACACTTTTATTGATAAAAAATGATTTTTTATTTTCAGGACAATTCAAAGAAGAGAAGGTTATGACTATACACCAGCTGGTGGACTAGGTGGTGATTATCTTGGACAAGGCTTTGACAGCAGTCTTTTAGTACCGCCTGTAGACCAAGCCCTTTACAATGACGATCATCATAATTTCCACGACGTTCATCAAGACCTTCACGATCATCATGAAGTTCACGTTGAAGACGACCATCATCATCACGATCCAGGGTATTGGAAAAAGAAAGTAACGTGGAAAAAGGATTGGAAAAAAGTTTGGAAAAAAGTCCAGAAACAAGCATGGAAACCTGCTTGGAAAAAAATTTGGAAACCGATATGGGTACCAACAAAAAAACCCGCTTGGAAGGAAATTAAAGTACCAGACTGGAAGAAGATTTGGAAGCCTATTTGGGTACCTATAAAAGTACCAGCTTGGAAAGAAATTCAAGTTCCCGATTGGAAGAAGATTTGGAAACCAATTTGGGTACGGATAAAAGTACCAGCTTGGAAAGAAATTCAAGTTCCCGAATGGAAGAAGATCTGGAAGCCTATTTGGGTGGATGTACAAGTTCCAGCGTGGAAAGAGATTCAAGTACCAGCTTGGAAACAATTGTGGGTACCAGTTTGGGTGAAAGAAGCGATCCACGGTAAACATTACTTGGGAAAGGATCACGAAGGAGCGGAAATTATCGCGCATGATCTGTGGAAAAAGAAAATGATCTGGAAACCTATATGGAAAAAATACTGGAAACCCGCTCAAAAACAGATTTGGGTGACGCAGAAAAAGTTAGAATGGAAAGAGGCTTGGAAACAAATCTGGAAACCAGCCAAAAAACAAATCTGGGTAGCCGATAAAAAATTAGAATGGAAAGAAGCCTGGAAACAAATATGGCGTACGGAAAAGAAGCAAATTTGGGTGGAAGACAAGAAACTCGAATGGAAAGAAGCCTGGAAGCAAATATGGAGAATTGAAAAAAAGCAAATTTGGATTTCTGATAAGAAACTTGAATGGAAAGAAGCGTCCAAGCAAATATGGGTACCTTATTGGAAGGATGTTTGGGTACCAGATTGGAAAGTCATTTGGAAACCTGTTGTTATACAAGAGTGGTTCCCGACGCCAGATCACCATGATCATCATCATAAATAAATGATGATTTTTTGAGTTATTTTGGTGGAAAAAATTTTGATCTTATCAATTTTACTAACTTCTGTCTACCACTCTGTATAATACAGAGCACTGCAGACAGGTGAAATTACAGCTATGTGTAGACGAATAAAAACTGTACGATATCTGACGTATGTCAAATGTCAATATCAAGGTTATCTGAGAGGTGAGGTGTATTGTGTATATAGAGAGCATCGGATAGTTCGACTGATCATTGTATAAATATTTGTTATTTGTTACCTGTTATTTTAAATGTAAATAAATTAAATTATATTTTTTCTTGTCGTTGTATTTTGTTTGGAAGTGATATCGATGGAGTTAAATGGTAGGTGTTCTATGGTTGAAGGCCTAGCTCGACAACCTTCAATACACATGTGTATGTTGGGTTGCTTTAAATTAATATAGATCCACTCTCGGTCAAGGTCGAGCTTGATGAAAACAATTTTTATTGTTATTGATTTAGAAAATATGTTTTTATTTCTTTATTAGTGGTTGTTTTAAAATAAAAAGCAGTGGTTTCTCTTATCTATTGAAATTATTAACTTCAACTTATCACTTGCGAGGTTAAGGTTTTGCTCTCTATTAGAAATTTATATAAACTCTTTTATCAAAATGAACGAAACAAATTCAATAAAAATAACGCAAAAAATTGGTTTTATCGGGGGAGGTAATCTAGCAAAGGCGATTTGTGAAGGGATTGTATCAAAGGGTAAGTTTTATATTAATATTATTACTAAATGAGTGCACCTATAAAATTATTGTTTTTCAGGTCTTGTATCATTTAGTCAAGTCTTTGTATCAGGCCCACGTCTTCAAAATCTCAGTTGGTGGGCTAAAAATGGCTGCAAAATTGATCAAGTAAATGAAAATGTTGTAAACGAAGCTGATATTATTTTTATTTGTGTCAAACCACATATTTTAAACGAAGTAGTTTATGGTCTTGGAAATATAATTTCAAGTAAATTATATGTATCAGTTTTAGCAGGAACATCTTTAAACACTTTAACTAAAAAATTTTCACCATTAAATGGCAGAATTATACGACTAATGCCCAATACCGCAATAGTAGTTGGAGAAGGTTGCACTTTATTAAGTCCAAGCTCTTCGGCTACTGATTCAGATAAAGAAATTGTAAATAAACTCATGTCATCAGTAGGATTATGCAAGGAAGTACCAGAACAGTATATAAATAGCCTTGGAGCATTAACTTCTAGTGGTACGGCTTTTATTTACATGGTTTTAGAAGCTTTAGCTGATGGAGCTGTAAAAATGGGCATACCTCGAGCGCTAGCAACAGAAATGGCTGCTCAAATGACTTTAGGTGCTGGAAAAATGGCAAGAGATGCAGGAAAGCATACTGGTCAATTGAAAGATGAAGTTTGCTCTCCTGCTGGTACTTCAATTCAAGGAGTTTTAGCTTTAGAGAAACGTGCCATAAGGTGAATTTTTTTTCTTCAAATTATGCCCTTAGTTTATGAAAATTCAAATTTTTAGGGCTGCTTTTATCGAAGCCATTGAAGTAACTGCCAAGAGATCTGAAGAAATGCAAGCAAATACCTAATACAAAGACAACTTGAATTTAAAGGGAGTGTTGAATGGTTGAGCAGGAAAAAGCAAAATAATACTCTGCAATATGAAGCATTTTATTTTCAACTTTATCTCAATAAATATATTACATATTCAAAAATTGTTTTAATTCAAACCCAACCAGAATTTGTATTAATAATCATTACATTTTGTTGTACTGTTAGGCAACACACAGTACACAGTAAAGTATGGTTGGTTGCCATAAAGGAAATTCCAAACAAAAAACAAGTCTAATAGTTGAAGGTATACGTACTATAAAATGATTGCTTTTTTTATACATTTCGATTAACAAAATCTTCTCATATCAGTTTATTTTATTCACTTCACCAATCGTTCTATCTGTCTATGTTATCTAATCCATAGATAAAACATTTAGCCTATGGATCAATGACGTTACTTTACTGTTACTGACTGACAATTGTCAGTGAGATTGTCAAAGTAACTTGTGTTTGTAAATGTGGGTGTTGATTTTTAACAAAATTATTAAAACATAACAGAGACACATTCAAATAATAACCAACAATATTGCAAGATGGCCTAAGATCGACATATAAACTGACCATTATCATGTATCCATTATTTGTCTTATTATTTTTAATAAAAACCTCACAAACTTCTACAGAGGGATATTGTGGATCGTATCATGGAAATATATGTAAAAAGTATATATTAAGTACAAAGCAAGTATGGTATAATAATAGCGGAGGTTACGAGAATGAGGTGATAGCAACAGCATTGTGGGACGAATTAATATTACCCCTAGAAGAACCTTGTCGTTCAGCAGCCGAAGAATTGCTTTGTTTTTACGCATTTCCAGATTGTAATGTTTCTAAACCACTTCCACTGTGTCATCAAGATTGTATAGCTGTAAAAGAATTATTCTGCTACAAAGATTGGGCTCTTATAGAAGATAGAAAAGATCAAGGTATTGTTGTAAAATCCAGAGGACACTTTCGATTACCAGACTGTTCAATTCTTCCTAAATATAATAAAAACGCAATCGAATGTTCATATGCAGGTTTAACAGAATTGAAGTTGGATGAAGTTACTTACGATTGTGTGAAAGGCAGAGGTAGATTTTATCAAGGTAAAATCAATGTTACTAAAAATGGTATTCCTTGCCAAAGATGGGATTCTCAGTCACCACACACCCATGATTCTCCTCCGAATATATTTCCCGAGCTACAAAACGCCGAAAATTACTGCAGAAATGCGGGAGGTGAAGAAAAGAGACCTTGGTGCTTCACAACTAATCATGATTATAGATGGCAGCATTGTGACATACCTCGTTGTCCGAATTCTACAGTGGAAGACGTTGATATTAAGACTATAGCTATGGATCAACTGCTATCCCCAACATTTTTAATAATAGTTTCTACCGTAAGCCTTTTACTACTTTTACTATGCTTGCT
>CAJUYI010006652.1:0-13374 GCA_910591695.1 Galerucella pusilla
TTGTGACATTTTTAAATTCGTTGAGATGTCGTGATTTGGACAAGATTTTTCAAGTTCTATCCAAAAAAAAGTGACCGCAAGTAAACCCAAAAATATAATACTTTTATTTCTTCTACTGGAGAAATATACTACCGAATTTTACTCGTGCATCATAATAGACCTGATAATTTTTTATTCAAGCATGTTGTCAGTGAAAAGGAGTGAGAAGGAGTTGGGCTCTTTCGCCAAAATATGAAAATAAACTCATGCAGTTATTAGACAACACGCTATCATGAAAAAAATATCGGTAATTTTGATGCACTTGTTTAATTACTTCCGATAATTTTTTTTTTACGCGAAAACTTGTTTATTTGGCAGAAATATAAGATCAAACCGATTGATAAAATCACGAGTCCGTTAGGAATTGAATTGGTTTGTGTTCATTTTTCAATAAACTTCAAAGCAATTTTAGTTGTCAATAATGACAAATTCAAAGTAAAACTTTGACGTTTCAATGTAAACAAGGTTTTATCGATGAGGAAGCAGAATTATCAGTATAATACCGAATGATTGGCTAGAATAATGTATTGCTATTGGTTAAAACCACCAAAATGTCAGATTTTGCAAAGTGAAATAAATAATCACATACATTCTCAATTTACTCTAATTTCGGTACATATTTCTGTGTTTTTTTTTTGTTAATCGAAAATCCCAACTCTCTTTTTCTTTGTGTCTGTGAGTGTGTAGGAAAGGCTAAATTAGAAAATTAAATCGCTTTACAAATGCGACTACAAATCGAGAAGTCCCATAATTTAAATCTTACTGAGCGTGCAAATACGGATAGCTTTCGAAATGAAATCCATCAACGTTGCCAAGCAACTTTTTTTCACGAAAAGCTGCTACCATCTTCAACCGCCGAAATTTCGTTGAATATATTGTATAGTCAAAAGCGCTCTTATCGTGCGGTTTCAAAGGTCACTAACCATATGTTTCAAATCATAAGACACAGAGGTTACCAAAATGTGAGATTACAAATATACCCGGAGAAAATAATGTTGGTTGATGTTTCCTGCACACTGGTTGACGAATTTCCACTGTTTCATTAATTCTCGAAATAATCTATCAGATTAAGTACCATTTTTTTTGCTTGAGGGTGCAAAATACCGGAAAATTGCTTCTTAATATTCATATTGTCACTTTGAACTTTTTTTCTCCAGTCAAAATTGCATAAGTCTGTCTTATTAATCTTTATTTGGAAGTTATAGGTTAGGTTAGGTTTGTGGTGAGTGGGTCTATAAGGCCCTCCACTGCGACTCACAAGAGTCTATTGTGGCTCACACCTATTCAGAAGTTATAACCCGGCGTGAATGAGGTGAGAAATTGTTACACCAGCTATGAGGCGGGTACGATATACCCAAAACTTTAATGTTAAATTTTTGATACTATGATTGTGTAAATAGCATTTATGCTCAAGATATATTAATAATAGTAACTATTCAACAAGATGAATAAATAAAATACCAACATTAAGTTTTATTTTTTAATGAAATAAAGTATCTAAATTTTCTTTGAAAAATACAAATGTAGGCAATTAACTTCTTTTGGCATAAAAATCTAACAAAATCCCAACTTTGGTAAATCAACATAATAACAATAGTGTCTTTTAATTATTATAAATAAAAAAGAAATTGAAAAGTCTTGTGAGATCATGTAATAGAGCACCAAAATTACATACATAAAAATGTAACACCGACTACGAGCTCGGGTATGACGTACCCCAGTCGCCAAAACTAAACTCGATACTGTACCTCACCACTAGCACCTTCACCACCAGCTACTGACACGACAGGACTTGCATGGCAAGAGTAACATTAAAATATCTGCGTTTAGAAACTTTTCGGGTATGACGTACCCAACCTCACTCACGCCGGGTTTTAAACGCAATAAAAGAAAACAAAAACGGTGAGTATGTCTTTGTTGAATCGTATGATCCGGTTGATAAGACGACTGCATTTGACTATAACAATTGTGAATTGTGATCAAATATAGACCAAAGCATTCAAACTCTACGAAGAACGACACCTGTAGGGTACCCATCACCAGGAAGCTTAATTTGGATCTGTACAAAATATTATAATATTTTTGTACGATTCAATATAGAATCCCAAAACAAAACACAGAGCCAGATGGTGCAAATGCAATACGCATATATACAGATGGCTTAAAAATGAAAGAAGGCTCAGGATGTGGAGTTTACTCGAGAGCACTAAGCCTGGGGATTAAGTGGGGAATGGGAAACAATACAGAACTAACAGGTATTAGCCTTGAACAGACAACGTGCTATATCGGGAATAGTACTAGAGTGCCACCAAGATTAAGCTAACGCCTAGGAAGATAACAATATTATCCTGAGTTGGGTAAGGACCCAGTGACACCTAAGGCCTAACGACTTCGACAATTGCGGAACTAGGCAAACGTTACACCCATGCTCAATCCCTTAAGAGAAGGGATGGAATCAAAGGATGCAGTCTTGCCAGGATAACCCTGGGCGACCCTGGGAAGCTGGCGCCGAAGAAATATTTGGCAATGAACAGAAAAATCCTACGTTTAACAGTAGGATTTCTGACTGGCCACTGTCAACTGAGGAAACACCTCCATACTATGGGGCTAGTGAACACACCTCTATGCAGGATGTGTGAACAGGAAGATGAAACTTTTAGGCATGTCTTATGCGAGTGTCCGGAGTCATCGTCAATAAGAGAGTGTGTATTCGGTGAGTCTTGGCCTACATTTGCCAATATAAAGAAGATGTCTCCTAATGACCTGTCCACCTTCCTGAGAAGGAAAGGATGGACAACTCCTCTGGAGGATGTACAATGGGTCACATGTGACCTAATTGCTGTGAGCCTACACTCATTCTACCTATTCTATAGATACAGATATAGAATCCCAAAAAATGTCAAAAGTACAACTTGTGACCTATAAATTGAAATTATTTTTTTACTAATCTACTTTTGGCAATACCGCTTGATCGTGGATAGCAAGCTCTCTCTAATAATTAGTGTGTTGAACCTGTAAAGTTTAACTGCACACACTGCACCACTTTGCCGCCATGGAAACACCGTTTAATCTTGTCAGAATTTGTCGACGTTAATTAAGGACCCTAAGCTTATTATTTTCCGTATAAAGCATACAGGGTGAAACAAAAAACATGCTTAAATCTGGGGTGTCGAATAAAATAAAAATATGTATTCGGTAGCTGGCTGTTAATTCCGAATCCATTTACAAGGTTATCATTAGGGTTGTGGACGGTTTTTTTACTGCTCTGTGTACGCGCGCCACCGATGATGGTCGGATAAACCATTAAAGTTAATTGAATTTCCTTGGCGTCTGCATGCGGGATGTTCCGTCGGGTAAATTGACTTGGAAATGACCGTGAAGGCGGTGATGTATTTCGGAATATTTGAATGGTTGAGCACCTTGAGAGATCCAAAACAGTGGCGTCGATTAAATTTTTTTCATTTATACAAATATAAATGAACACCTTGTATGTTATGTTTTTTACGTAGGTGGAAGGTAGAAGCATCATATATGGAAATAAATAGGGTTTGTGCTGTGGTGTGGAAATATTCCCGTGGCAGATGAATTGAGCGCGGATGAAAAGAAGACATTTTTTTTTATTTCGTCGAGCTTAATTAAAATTATCGAGTTTCGCGTTACAATCGTGTTATGTTATTTGTGAATATATTCAGTATTCAGTTAAAAATTAATTAAAATACTTGAAATCGGATGAGTAAATAATATAGAACAATGTAACAACAAAAATTGGAACATGTACGTCAAATAAATACCGAGTTTTTAAAAATATACAAGGTGAGAAGTGAGGAACTGTAATAGTCCAGTAATATAAGGCATTTTAAATTCCTACAGAGCTGGATTTTTGTAGACAACTTCATTACAGCGACCTATTGCTCGGAAGTCGTCTGTCCAGCTGGTGTGAAGATAATTCTATACTTCCAGAAACACAATATGGCTTTCGAAAAGACAGAGGCTGTTTAGTAATATTTTCATTTCAACCTCGATCTTGCAAATCACTTTTAAACTCCAGCGCAGGAAAGTGTTCGCTGTCTTTGTGGACTTCAAAAGAGCATTTGACAGTATTAATCATAAACTTCTTTGGTTGAAACTTTATAAATTTGGGATTAGTTCTAAACACATTCGAATTCTAAAACAGATAAACGATAACGCAACATTCTCAATCAAGCAACAAAACTCATGCAGTAAAAAATACAACATCTCGGAAGGTGTCTTGCAGGGAGAATCACTCAGTCCTCTAATTTTTTCTATTTTCATATCTGACATTGAAGATTATTTTCGTTCAAAAAATCTGAAAAATCTGAATTGACGGCAACAAAGACGTATTAATGCAGATGATATAGTTATTCTTGGCGACTCTTCAATCGATATAGAGCGAAAACTAAAGGTACTCGAGTCTTATTGCTTTGATAACAAACTTGCAGTCAATACCGATAAAACCAAAGTAATGATATTCGCAAAAAGTGGCCATGTAGGTACATAATTACAACAAAAAATTTCATTATAGGGGATTTTGTCTGGAAACAGTGAAGCAGTTTACCTACTTGGGTGTTGATTTCTCCTCCACAGCCTTGTTTTGCACCATGGCTAAGAATTCTAAAATAAAACCTAATCGGGCTATTGGAGCAGTAATGGATATAATGTGTCGGTCAAAAATGAATACTTGGGAATCGCGGATCAATTTATACAATTCAATTATTTTATCTTCTCTTTCCTTTGGAATTGGTATATGGGGTCTACGTTACACTGATATTATAGAGCGCGTACAGGTAAACTTTTTCAAAAAACTTCCAAGTCTGTCAAAGAATACCCCAGATAACATTGTACGCTTGGAAACATGTTCCGATCATTTGTCAATGGTTGTTTTCAAACATGCCTTACTTTGGATGAACAAACTGAAAGAAATGGACTCTTCAAGACTAATAATAATTCAAAGTATAATTGGGTGACGCAACTTAAAGAATTGTTCATTTATGCGCAATGTGAGTGTCTATGGGAAAATTATTTAAGTACAAATGTACGCAGTTTAGATAGACTTATTCTAGACAAATTGCGAAAGCGCCTGCTTGATAGTGACATGAACAAAAAGGTTGCTTCTAGTTACTCTTTACTATACTCACACTTACTAGTTGGTGAAAATAACAGTTATTTGCAAATACTAGCTCACATCTATATAACCAGAATAATAGCGCAACTTAGAACGTGTAGTGAAACATTTTTAAAATTGTCTTTTAAAGGAAATTTTTATATAATCGACAGCTTTTATTTTTGTATTAACTATGTCTATGTCGTAATGTATCTCTAATTATGCTGATTCCTCACTTGATATTTTGTACCGAACCCTTGTGAAAAGATTTATCTTAGACACAATAAAACTATCTATCTCTCTATCTATTTATCTATCCATCTATTGCTCGGAAGTCAATAGCATGATCCATTATAAAAATTGTTCCTAGTAAAATTATCTACAAAAAAGTCTCTTGCATTTTTCTGTAAAATCAACCGTTTTAGGAGTGGAGCGCTGCAAAAGCGACTAGAATGCACTCACATACGCTATTGTATACCATACACCAAGGTGTTGCGAGACCTGCCCCTTTATGCCTGATACTGCCTGTCGGACTGTGTTTCCTTCAGTCAAAAATTATTTCTTGAGAGTTAAATGCTTTATTTTAGTTATTTTCTGCTCTTAAACAGTTTTCATCATGTATCAGTGATACATGTTTTATATGCAATGAATTATTATCGGATGGTGATGTTGAAGAAGTTAGGCGTGGTCTACAAACATACAGCTAGTGTCGCTAGTTAAAAAATAATATACTATTACCAATAATGACTTTATTATATACACAATAAGCATCGAAGTAGATTTAAAATCGACTTTTGTGTCACTCTTGAAGCTAATAGGCAATTGAAACCGTCCACTAAAGCTTCTACATGTAGCATTCATTTAATTAATATTCCTAAACATCGAACAACTCAATTTGAAAATTCTTTCACTTATCAGATCTCGAAACATTATAACCTTCTACCGGACGAATTAAAAGAATTGCCTATCTCACTATTCAAAAAAAGAGTAACCAAACTTATTTTTAATGACCAATGTACAAATCTACCCTAAAACCATACTCTTGTAACCTTATAATGTAGGAATTAAAGTGTATTGTCCATTTAGATAGTAAGTATGTTCCTTTTTTTTCCTTTTTTTTTCCTTGTAAAGGCTTCTGAGGAAGAACAGTTTTACTGATCAGTAGTCCTTTTGACCAAAATTATACTATACTATACTTATTGTAATAATCAGATTATTATTTTTTGTTTATCTTGGTCAATAAATCTATTACTATTATTATTATTATTATTACGTAATCGCTGCCCAAAGGGAGCGCGCGGTTTGGCCTTAAAGTAGATTTGATAGCTTATCAGCAATTCAACCCGAAGGCCTGAATATCCATAAATTGGCACCAAAAGAGCATTTTATTAGATTTGATTGCCAACATTGGCTGTCAGAGTGATATAAAGAAGCAGTCGTTTAGTCCAGATATGGCTTTCAACGCTTTGAATGATCATGCGCAGTTAAACATTTCTCGCACTTGAATATTCATTTTTTGTAATTTTTTAAAGACACTATCTCTATTTTTTGGCTACTTTTCACGACTTACTAGCAATCATTGCTACTTGGTTGCAATATTTAGTCTTAAACAAGATACGACATCTCTTAAGGAAGGCTGAAATTATTCTATAAAATAATGCTTAGAACATGCTAAACTTCATCATTTTTCCCGAATTATATGCTTCAATCTAGCATTATTTGCTTGGTAAATAAAATGTGTTACTTGGGACCAGTACCCGATGATCTACTGAACCTAACCTAACCATCTCTTGCAATTGTACGAAAGGTTGTGTTGGCAAATGTGGATGCAACAAAATTGGGTTGAGATGTTTCAAATGTTTGTGGACATTGCCGTGGCCAGTCATGCTCAAGCGCAGAGTCAACAAAATAATGAAGATGTAGATGTAAATCTAGAAATGAGTCCACCCGACGTTTTGTCAGCAACTATTACAGATAGAGAAGCTGAAGATATCGACAATTAATAAAAAAACTTCATATACCAAAGTTAATTTTTCTTGTATTTTCCACAATTTCGATGAAAAATTATTAGTTCTTGAATAAAAAAACCTTTTATTGAATATTATAGATTATGCTTTTTGGAAAAACTACCTATGTAAAAAAAACGCGCTCTACTTCGAAAACAGTTGATTATACAGAAAAATGCAGGGGACATTTTTTGTAGATAATTTTACTAGGAACAATTTTTATAATGGCTGCTATTGACCTAAGAGCAATAGGTCGCGAGATATTTGCGAAACACTGATTTTCGTGACCTTTTGACCTTCATAACTTTTTTATCCAGCACGATATCGATGTCGATTTTTCACATCTTCATTTCAACACCGTAATGAAGGTGTATACAAAAATCCAGCTCACTAGGACAACAAAAAAATGTATTATTCAAATCCCCCCGTTTATGAACATGACATTTTTTTTTCTCGAATTCTCGTTGTTTTCATATTCATGAGAAAATTTGGATTCAAATTGTCTTAAATAGCTCTTTCTATATGAAGGAAAATATAATTAAATTGTTTGAGACTAATTGAAGTTACAAAGTCATTAAATCTCTTGTTAGTACCACCGACTCGATGTTTACAATGTCAAACAACTAACTAGATGAAACAAAACGTTAAAATCAGTGCGGAAATTTAGAAAAAAATAAATATTCCGGGGAAAAACTTTCGATTGTAAATAACAAATATTCAAACGAGCCGAAGAAGCGCAAAGAACAGAAAGTTGTATAATATTATAACCGAATAAACGGGAAATTGAGCTTCTAGAATAGAAAGAGATAAACTTCGAAAAAACATTTAAAATTTATAATTTAAATTGACATAGCGAAATTAGATGAAGCGCACTGTACTGTATAATAGAAGTTTGAAGGAAGAAAACTTTGAAATAATAAAATTTCAAAGCTTGTTATCCAACACCGGTGTTTTATTTAAATTTTCTAGATAACTTTTCGAGCTTTATTTGACGTCTAGAACAACGTTTTAACGATTTCAATATTTCAAAGTTCCATATTGTTTTATTTTGAATACTACCAATAGCTACAGTGATAGTTACTTCTTATACAGGGTGCCTAAAATAAATATAGGTACATAATTTTCTATCCGTTTACTCGTTAACTTTTTCTTTCCGACTATCTTGAGCAATCATTAGTGCTTGGAAACTGTATATGAACAAGAGCAAGAGTGTATGTAAGAGGAAAAAAACATTCTTCTTTTTTTGTGGGGCTATTTTAAATTTAACGTCTACACAAACAGACCTGGAAATATCCGTTAACTACAACACCGAATTATATAAAAAATACAAAACATAACACATAACATCTGGAAAATAAACAAAAAGGGGGGTTCGACTTTCAAAAAATGGTTAGAAGTTGCGTGGAGTAGTAGAACTAGTCTATTGACGACGAGAGGAACCCTCTCTAAAATTCAAAGACTAGCCTGTATATGCATTACAGGATCAATGAAAACATGCACAACGGCAGCCATGGAAGTGATTCTTAACCTCACATATGGTGGTGGAAAGTGCTGCAGAAAGAGCGAGATACAGACTAAGTAAAGAGGGAATTATTAAGAAAACCACCATCAGACAACCTGGGACATGCCACAAGACGGTATGATGAAAAAGTATAACTTTTCAAACTTTTCATCGTTTTAAAGTTACTAAACTGTTTTCATAAATGTGTTATTTGTTGAAATGTTATTTAATAAAAAATGGTAATTCGCGAGTTCGGTAATTTCGGCAGTTCGGTAATTTTCAGCAGTCTCAGAAAATTATGATCGAGGTGTCATTCGATTGGGGATGGCATCTAGATGATTTTTGAACAAAATGAAGTTCCGCAAACAAAAATAACAAAAGTTATTAACAATTAACTAAAAAAGGGGGGTTTAGTTTTTTGCAAATATCTCAAAAACTAATAAAGATTTTTCAAATTAAAAAAAAGATTTGAGAAGAGGAGAAAATTTCCTAAACAAAAGCCCCGACTCCCGGAACTGTAGGACCAATATTTATAATTTTCCCAGAGGGATGAAAATACGGCCGAAAACGGGTGCTTTGGACATTTTATTAATAAAAATTATTTTAACATATTAAATATGAAATTTAAGAAATGAAAAAATTCAGGGGCTTACTGGATGAATGAACAATAATCTGCCTGAACAAAATTTTTATCACAATTTTTCAATTAGTTATTCAATTGTTAAGTAATAATTTTTTTCTGCTTGAACATGAACATTGCAAGTGTGATAATTATTAAACTATAAATTTGAGATTTTTTTCCTCTCTTGGAGCAATTCTTGAAAGGCTTCACAATAGATCCCCGTTGGAAAAATTGAAAAATGTTTATTTTTCAGGTTTTTATTAATAATTATCGTTGTTGCAAAATTAAAAACTTAAATTAATCATTGGAAAAAAATGTTTTTTCAAATATTATTAATGATCCGTTTTTATGTTATGAGAAGCTGCATAATAATTTTTTTAAATTTTTATCTGTTTTTGTTTAAAAAATTGTTAAACAAATGCGTTGTTTATTAGATAATTGAAAATTTTTTTATGGAATTTCAATCTTTGATACAAATAATGATTTTTCCCTTAACTGGCGTGGTAAAAATTTTGTGCGTACATACCGTCCTGACGTCCCTGGGACCACATAACTAATAGCTAGAAAAAAATAGTGTATTCAACAAAAATGGTATTTTTAATATTTTTGTACTTTATTTAACATATCGTTATTAATATTTTATTAAAATATTTGTTAATTAAAAATAAATGTAGCGTAATAAAAAATAACTTTATTTGCTAATAATGTAAACAAAAATTTACAAAGCTGGAAGCCAACGCTCGTAAATCATTTAAGAAAAAAAATTTAAGTCAAAACAGAAAAAGTATAGTCTCTTTAAACATTAATAAGCATAAAAAAATATATATACTTAAAATTATTAAACTTCTACAAAAGAAACATGCAAGGGTCCATGAACGTTTATAGTTCTTCACCTGTGGCAAATCCTACACACATTTTTTTGCTACATTCTAGACATATTGTTCGTTTGTATGGAAAACATAGGTAAGCGGTCTTTCTTCTTTTTTTGCAGGACATATAGAGCATGTTTTTTTTTTTGTCCTCGATTTAGTTTATCGGATTGATTAGCTTCAGCAATTTGTTACGTACTTGCCGTCGTGAGGTCCCGGGGACCACGATAACACTGTCACGTAAAAACAGAAAATAACAACGCACCGACAATAACGACCTGTGGTCAAGGGCATACTAATAAGAAGGTACTGAGATGCACAGCTCGGAATTTCAAGTAGTGGTGGGGGTGCATACCAAAATGTATCAGCTTGGGTCCCAGAGACGTCACAACGCCAGTTAAGGGTAAGAAAAATTGCTCCTTAAAAAAAATTTTTTATTGCTCAAAAACGCATTTGTTGATTAACAATTATTTTCTCCCACTTCTAATTAATATTATGAAACAATTTTTTTTTTAATCATTATTTATTTTTCTTTTCGATGTAAAAAAAAATTTTTTTTCATTGTTATACAATTTGTTATAAACAAATAAATTTTTACCTAATATTTTTTTTCCTATTCTACTCACTGTCAAAAAAACATAACATAAAAACGGATCATTAATAATATATGAAAAAAATTTTTCTTTCAATGATTAATTTTAGTTTTTAATTTTGCAACAACGATAATTATTAATAAAAACCTAAAAAATAAACATTTTTTAATTTTTCCAACGGGGATCTATTGTAAAGCCTTTCAAGAATTGCTCCAAGAGAGGAAAAAAATCTCAAATTCATAGTTTAACAATTATCACACTTGCAATGTTCATGTTCAAGCAGAAAAAAATTATTACTTAACAATTGAATAACTAATTGAAAAATTGTGATAAAAATTTTGTTCAGGCAGATTATTGTTCATTTATCTATTCAGTAAGACCCTGAATTTTTTCATCTCTTAAATTTCATATTTAATATATTAAAATAATTTTTATTAATAAAGTGTCCAAAGTAGCAGTGGCTTACGGAAGCCAGAACACCCGTTTTCGGCCGTATTTTCATCCCTCTGGTAAAATTATAAATATTGGTCCTACAGTTCCGGGAGTCGGGGATTTTCTTAGGAAATTTCCTCCTCTTTTCAAATCTTTTTTTTAATTTGAAAAATCTGTATTAGTTTTTGAGATATTTGCAAAAAACTAAACCCCCTTTTTTTAGTTAATTGTTAATAACTTTTGCAATTTTTGTTTGCGGAACTTTATTTTTTTCAAAAATCATCTAGATGCCATCCCAAATCGAATGACACCTCGATCATAATTTTCTGAGACTGCTGAAAAAAGGAAAAAAGTTGGCCAAAAAGGCACTTGTTGACTAGATCATTAGTACAATTTTAGCTAAAACAGTTTTCATTTGCAACGAGCTAAAATGCACTGTTATATAATTTTTTTTATAAGTCCGACCCTGTACATTATTTTTGCTTCCAAATTCACAGTCATGTTAAGGACATGTTGGGTTATTAGCCCTGCAAAAAGAAAATAAATCGCCCAAAAAACAAACAAAATATTTTCAATCAAAAAATGTACTCCTTTATGTCGTCCCACAGTGTATAAAGTTTATCGAGATAACAATAATAATTTGTTATATTCGAATCTAGTGACAAGCAATTCGAAGTTTCAGTTGGGTAGCAAGATTTCTATTAGGGTCAACTATCATGGTAGCTATTCGGATGAAATTTCTGGGATGACTTATTAATGATTAATTCACTTCCAAGGAAACGGATGTGATCTGACCTTAATTCGAATCGAAATGCTGAATGATATTTACTGTTATCGAAAACTAGAGATGGGATACTATATAAGGAAAAGTAACTGATAACATTCTCCAAAATATTGTGTATCACACAGGCTGGAAATGCTTTAGCTACCCTTAACTATCAGCTGGCCTCCTTACTAGAAACTGATACAAGCAAAAATCTGAAGGTTTATCCTTCTTATTCCTTTTTTCTAACTTCTATGCATTCACAAAGCAAAGTTCTCGTAGTAAACTGTCAATCTATTTCCATTTCGGAAAGAAACCTAATTTTATTTTATTTCAACTAAATCTCACTAAAATCACAGACTTATCGACATTTTCTTTTATAATGAGGCTCGTTTCATTAATTTCAATGAAAATGTCACAAGATATATTGGGTCTCAACTGAGTATTTGCAACTAATAACGCCACTCTACGATCTCAAATAAAAATGGAAAAAAATATTGAAATTTGAATTCCTGTGGTAAACTGTGGTAGGCTAGAGCCAATGACAAACAAGGAGATTTTGTGCTGTTGCCAGGAGGGTCAACTTTATAAGTGGACTAGTTATCTTTTTTCTTCCACATCTGTCAAACAGAAACGCAAAGTACTGTCAAAACGTACCCTTCCAAATGATGCTCTCATAATCGGGTGCCTCTTATTAAAAAAGGTAATATACAGTGTGGAAACCACTGTATTCACTTGCGTGAATCACCCTGTACATTTAAAATTATATTTACATAACGCACAACTCAATTCAAAAGTTGACGTGCCTCGGCATTTTTTATAATTTTCTAAAATAATGACATAAAGAATTTTATTCCATAAGTGGTTTCCACACTGTATATTTTAAGCTGTAGTTTTCGACATGACGCTTTCAAAGTAGAAAATGAAATGTGACGATGATATAAAATGATATATCGAAACAATTTTCAATTCTATTAGAGATCTAATATAGTGGAGTTATAAAGAAATAGTGTGTTCCATTAAAAACTAAAATGTAAAATCACTTTTAACATATAGGAGGCAATGCTGTAGTGAGCGTTGAAGGAAAAACATTCCACAGTACATTAAAAATAAAAAAATAAAAACTTCAAATCTCTAGTATTACCGATTTAATGAAAATTAAATGTTCTCTATAAGTCTGTCTTATCTGGATCCCATCTCACATTGGAATTACTGGCAATGAAAACGCTGACCACCATCTAAAGAAGCCTCTTCTTCCATCACCACAACAACGTTCCAGCTCCCAGATGACATAAAACTATTTTTCAAAAAGTCCGTGAAGGAGTCCTGGCAAAATTTTTGGCACAACAGCAAAACAGTCCTTTACGATATATAACCATTAATTCCCGAAACAGGTCAATTTTTGATTTTAATTTACTGTTTTTTCA
>CAJUYI010006653.1:0-13371 GCA_910591695.1 Galerucella pusilla
GATTAATTATCATCGCTCCTTATTGAATTAAGAATGTAGTTCAATAAAATAAATAATTGGAAGTAATAAATATTACATACATTGTTGACGCAATTTATTTCTTTGTAAAGTGTTCTCATTACCAATGTTCGTGAATAACTTCATTACTACGTTAACAAAACACCAACAACAACAACTAGTCATAATATCTGATATTTTTTATTATTTTACATTTACAGTAATTGGTTAATCATCTGACAAAAAACTATCTTCATTAAATAATGTTATTAAGTAACACTGCTTAGCACCTGGAAATATATATATACCAGTATACGGGTTAACAGACTATTTTTTAGTTCCAAAGAAAGTTGACACAACGTCGCAATTAATAATTAAAGTTACTGTGGTACGCATCTTCGCAGAAATTACTGTTAAACATAAAATACTGCAGCTAAACGTAAAAAGTTGCGTGGAATTCAAATACTCACTCTGTCCCGTCAAAACAATAATACTCCTGACAGTAGATCTGGTAAAAGGGTCACAAAGAGTTCTTGCAGATAAAGGACTTCGTTGGCATAGATATGCATTTTAGGTTCAATGTTTCTGAAGAAAAATCTGAGGAAAGACCATCTGAGGGGGTTAAAAGCAAAACGGGTGAATTCTGTTTATATAAGATTCGAAAAAGGGGCAAAAAACTACTGGCGCTTTATATTAAGTAATATCACTTGCCAATTATGAAAATCATGTTCAGGACGATAAATAAATTGTTGCTTCGAATACACAATCATATCAGAACGATTTTTTCGGTTTTGCGGTAAAAATCAGAATTTTTTCTCTTTTGCATGAATTTTGCTTGTTTCAATTGCCTTTGAATTCGGTTATGTTTTGAGGTTCAGGATCAGCAAGACGACCTTCACATGGAGTGAGAAAATCTACATAACATTTTTAGGAAGGGTTTAATTGCCACTCGGATCTATTCACTAACAGTGAGAGCTCCTACGAGAATAAACACTTATAAAGTGCGCATGCGAGCTCTCTCGATATTGCAAATTATGATATAGCCCGCATGCGCACTTTATAGGAGCTCTCATTGTTAGTGAATAGACCACCTGACGTGGGATATATACCGTGCCTAGCTTCAATTGTCTAACGTCTGTGAAACTCAAATGGTTTGACTAGATGGAAAACGGAATGCACTTTCCCATCTTTCAAAAAATACAGGTCGGAAACCGACATTGGCCATATCCGTCGAATTAAGATGTCTCTCTGGAGTTAGAATATAATCTTAAAGCCCTTCTACCACTTAGTGGTGTAGGGCTACTCTTCCGTCACGAATTTTTTCAACTCTTTCCCATTTTGAAGTAAGTCCTTCACTTCTATCCAACTTCTTCCTCTTTTATCCAGTAATCCAGCTATTACCATATCCCAAGTTTTTCTTGGTCTGCCCCTTTTTTAATTTTTTTCAATTTTTGCTTTCCATATTCTCATTACTGGTCTTTGTTTATCCATACGTTGTAAATGTCCCCACCATTGTAGTTGTCTTTCTTCTATAAATTCTAAGGTTGATTGTACACCCTGGTCTTTTCTTATATCTATATGTTCATGATTCTATCCTCTTTTGTTACACCTCTTACTCTTCTTAAATATTTCATCTCTGATGCCTGTATTTTACTTTTTTGTTGTCCCATGTTTCACATCCATATGTAACTATTGGTCGATATATTGTTTTAAATACTTTTAATTTCGTTTCTTTAGTTAGTTTTAACTATTCTATTATTAATATCTACTTCCTGTGTTCCGTTTCCGTCTGTTATTGTTCCAAGGTACTCAAAATCTTTAAGCTCTATTTTGTCTGTATCTATTCTTACATTTATTTTCTCTTTGTCGTCTCCAATGACCATAACTTTTGTTTTTGTTTGTTTTCATTCCCATGTCTATCATTGATGTATTCCACACATTTATGTTTTCTTGCAGTGTTTTTTCATTTTTTGTTGTTAATCTGCAAATGCTACTTTACTGATGTCTACCCTGCACAATTGTAAATGTCCCACGCATACTTTTTTACTTAATTTTGTGCTCTGGAGTTAAATGTTACATCTCTTTTGGTTAAGAGACATAGCAATATAACTGGAAACAAAAGGGCCTGTTAGCGGAGAGCTATTTTCGGCATCATTATTTGCCATGTGGCTCTAAATTATTAATATATTTATAAAATATTTAAATAATTTATTCATTAAATAGTGGAAATAGCAAGTTTTGTTATAGTAAGGGTCCCTAACAGTGAATTCAATAAAAAATTAGTTTTTTTTGTCATTTTTCGACAAATTAACTTAGATTGCTGTCCTCTAATTAATAAAAATAAAAAAGTTTCAGAAACCATTAATGTGTTGCGTTTTATAGGATCAGATTGTTTATATCTATAAATACAAAAATTAATATTGTAGCTATAAAAAATGCAATAGCGTGAATGTTTTATCCTATTAAAGAGAAAGAGTGAAGCTAAGTCGCAGTGGGAAAATTATTTACACGCATGAAAAAGAGGATTCTAATGAAAGCAGATGGTGATCATGTCATGTTAAATGGACATACCGCCGAGTCAGACAGTTCAAAACTGGAATGTAATAATAATATTAAATATTTAGTACACAAGACTATGAGAACATAATGAGATATATCAACATTATATCGTATATAATAAGCTTATAATATTATAATACAGAGACGGAATCTAAAGTCATTCAATTAAACAAGCAAATTTTAAGCTACCAGTTATAATATCCATATTAAAAAAAGTTACATTAGATGAAAAATAAAGATTGAAGATAAGTACTGATTATCCTGAGATCAAAGTTGCATATTCCGCTACTGATGAATAAATCAGCTATTTCACGCTTCATTTTCTAATGACAGTGGTTTTTTTTAAGATTGTATTAGGTTTGAGAATGCTGTAAGCTTTTCTAGTAGTTTCTAATTCCTTCAAGCTAGCTAGAATTGGTTAAAATGAATTTTACAATTTAGAAGGTTAAACTAGCTTAGCCAATAAGCTAGCGCCTTAACCGGTTGATATATCTTAGCACAGCTAATCAGCTAACCGGCTAATTTTTTCAACTTTCCAATAAACTGACCAGTGTCAGTAGTTTAAGGATGTTTTTATTATGTTTGAGAACTCTGTAAGCTTTTCTAATAGTTTTCAATTTCTTCAAACTAGCTGGAATTGGTTAATAGTTATTAACGTAACTAGTTATGAAAAAAGCGATATTGTTCAACAAGCGTAATATTTTGTTTTGTTGTTTTGCAAATTACGCGAGTTGAACAATGTCGCTCACTTCATAACGTGTTTACGTACAATCTAATTTCTAATTCCGGGCTTTTATAATATTTAATAAAATCTTCAATTACAATGGTAATATTAAAGTGGATTCAAATGGTGTTAAAAGTATTGTTACCATGAAGTATTTACCCAGAAAATTGACTTCCTTTAAATAACTGTGTCCTGAATAATGTTGTTTTCAATGTTTATAAATCTTAAAATACTATTAAATTAAAATAATGGGGTAATTGTCAGTTTAAATAATGAAATAATTGTCAGTTTTGACAGTACCCACGTACTGTAAAGCTTTTACATAACTACTTTTCATAACTGATATATGAAGGTTATGAGAAATGTGACGTTACCTAACGTCAAGGAGTGACTTAAAGTGTCACATTTGATAGCGGAATTAGATAAAATAAATTGTACAATTTAACCAGTAAAAATAGCTAAGCTAATTATCTAGCGGCTTAAGGGTTTAATATATCTTAGATTGGCCAATTAGCTAACAGCTAACCGGCTAATTTTTTCAATTATTCAATAAACTGACTGCTGTCAGTGGTTTTTAAGGATGTTTGGATGTTCGTTTGAGAATGCTATAAGCTTTTCTAATATTTTTCAATTTCTTCAAGCTAGCTGGAATTGGTTAAAATAAATTTTACAATTTAACCGGTAAAAATAGCTTAAATAATCAGCCAGCGGCCCAACGGGTTAATATATCTTAGCTCAGCCAATTAGCTAGCAGCTAACCAGCTACATTTCTCAACTATTCAATAAACTGACTACTTTCAGTGGTTTTTAAGGATGTTTGGATTGTGTTTGAGAATGCTGTAAGCTTTCCTAGTAGTTTTTAATTCCTTCAAGCTAGCTGGAATTGGTTGGTTGAAATAAATTGTACAATTTCAGCGGTAAAAATAGCTTAGCTAATTAGCTAGCGTCCTAATAGGTTAATAAATTGATTGGTTAATAGTATATTAAAGTATAAGTGGATATTAAGGTCTTTAAAACACTGCGGCGAAGCCGGAGTGCTCGAAATGGAGCAAGTGTTTTAGAGACCAGTTATCCACGAATACTTTACGCTATTTTTTTTATTGGTGCACTTTGAAATGATAAATACTGGTATCTATTACTACTACTACAACAACAATAAATGGAAATAAGAACTAATAATGTAAAATGGTTGAATTGCGTTGTCATGGAAATGAGAAAAACATAAACTAATTTGCATTTTGATGGAAGTTCAACCTCATTCTTCTGAGAATATTAATAGTAATAATTTAAATACCATTTCCTCCAATTGGAAAAATCGAAATGTTAATATCTCAAACAATACCAACAGTACTTACCATTTTCATTTATAAAATTGAAATTGTTAAATATTGTTCGAATAAAGGTTTTGACGTTACAAAGTACTCCTGTCAGGTCAAAAAAATTGTCATTTAGACTTCGTTTCTCGAGTTGTTGATGTTGCCATGGTAACTTTAAAAAACGCGCGTGTTTGATGGTTCGTTTTAAACACGCTGAGGCGTGCTTTAAATAGGTAAAATGGTTCTTCAATAAAAAAAAGGTAGAACGTATCGCGGGACACACGGTAGGAACTTTAGTTCCTTTTAAGCAAAAATAGAATAGAATGGGTAATTGAGGAGCTACCGATGGACATGTCCTTATAATAGATCTCGGTGGTTGAGTGGTAAACATGTCAGACTCTTACGCGGTAGACCTAGGTTCGATTCCCCATGAAACAGCTTTTTTTTATTAATGATTTTATTTTTAAATAATTATTCTGCTTGATATTGATAACAACAACAGGTAGACGCTTGAAATATTTCGAATTTTGCATATTTATTGTAGATAAAGGTACGATACCTACCCTTCGTGCGGGAGTCCGACTGGCAACATCTACTTATAACAGCTTCGCATATTTAAAAAGGGAAACCGTAACATTGTACAAATTGTACATTTAAGAACTGTACGTTTATCACAAAAAAATTAGTGAAGACATAAAATTGAATTGGTACGATTATAAATAAAATTGTTGAACATTTTAAATTTCAAGTTATATTTATTTTACAGTATATTCAAATGTTTATTTTCTAGATTTTTTCTTGAAGGGATCGTAGAAAAAATATAATGTTCGAATCGTGTGGATTGTCCATATCCACACTAGTTGCACAAACTACTATTCTGCACAGTTTACAAAATGGAAATGTAGGCCATCAGTTAACTAAACGGATATAATTTCATATACATCCTAGAACGTATATGAAATCCACCAATCAGCATTCGAGTTGAGTATCCGTCATTCATCTTTTTTCAATTTAAAAGAAACGTCAAAATAACTTGTCAAAGTTTCTCATAGAAGCGCACTGGATCAAGAATATTCATTTACAAAGATAAACTTGAAAGAAATAATCCGTACAAATTACCAACAAATAATACTTAAAACAGAATAAAATGGGTATTGGAGGAGACCTCCGATTTTATAAAATTATGTAATAGGTACATCTGACGTTATAGATAAACAATTTTCATATCTCTCAGTGGTTGAGTAGTAAGCAATCCAGACTCTCACGCCGTAGACCCGGGTTCGATTCCCGTGAAAAAGTTTTTTTTTTAATTGTAACTTTTATTTCAAAAAATAATTATTCTGCTTGATAATAATAACAACAACAGGTAGACGTTTGAAATATTTAGCAGAATATTCATTATTAAAGATAGTGGTACGGAACCTTTCATGAGGGAGTCCGACTGGCAACATCTACTTAGAACAGCATCGTATATTTAAACAGCATCGTATATTTAAAAAATGAAACCGTAGCCCTATACAAATTTCAAGAACTGTACGTTTACCACAAAATTAGTGGAAACATAAAATTGAATTGTAAAATTTTTAATTTGAAGATAGGTATATTACAGTTTATAGAAATTTTCATTTTCTAGATTTTTTCTTAAGTGGATCGTAGAAAAAATATGCTGCTCGACTCGTGTGGATTGTCTGTATCGCACTTGAACGATTGAGCACTCCGCCTACGGCGTCGTGCTCAAACTTCGTCCTCGTGCGACATGGCCATCATATCCACACTAGTTGCACAAACTACAATTTCTTTCAAAATATGCCCTTTTACATTTAAAAACAACCTGCCAAATGACAAATCAATTTATCCATCCATTTTAAAGTTATCGAATTAAAACATTCAAGCTTTCAAAATTTCAACACCCTGTATTTCGAAAAGTAAATATGCTAGACCCCTTAATCGCGCAAAACAAATTATGGAAATAATAGTAAAAATTTATCCGAACAAATTCAAGTAGATCACTAGCACTGCGAATACCAGCTTTGCATAGAATTTCAATATAGCATCGGTAGTTCAGTGGTTAGAATGCTTGCATTGTACGCGGGCGGCCCGGGTTCAAATCCGGCTAGGAGCATATTTATTATTATGAATCGCTGCTTCGTAAACGAGAGAGAGACTAAGGAGGCACAAGCACGCAAGGCACATAACGAAGAAATGTAACATAACGTTTCGTAACGTAACGCGTAACGGTCAGATCTTTTGCGTTGCGACCCCTGGTCGCTCAAACATAACCTGGCATAAAGAACTGAAGTTCCAAAAATTGTAGATACAATTCATCCGGTAAAGCTAGCTTAGCTAATTAGCTAACGGCTTAGCGGGTTAACATATACTAGCTCAGTTAATTAGCTAACGGCTAGCCGGCTAATCTTTTTAACCATTCAATTAATTAACCTGTTAACCGGCTAGCTAATTAGCTAAGCTACTTTGGTTAACCAGTTAAATTAGCTAAGCCCATCGGTTGGTTTGCAGAAATTTTCTACTTTCTATTTGATCCAATCGATAAATGACGAATAGAAATATCCCATAAATGGATCCGATCCTGTTTAAAAAGTAAATAAAAAGTATCCATGTATCCGCATTCTCGTTGCTCTTGTACCAATTCCAGGTGCTCTCCTTAGGTACTTATTATTATTATTATTATTATTATTCACAATTAGTGGTTTCGAAGATATGAATTATTGCGAGTAAGTAGTGTAACGACAGAAAATATTTTCTATTTCAATAATCACTAGTTAGGTTTCGAGTTTAAGTAAAACTGGGATTTAAAAAAATTATAGATGATTTAATTGTGGTTAGTCTAACGATCGGTTTTTCATGGAATCTGTGCAAGTGTGTGAATGTTAATTTTAATTTCAATCATGATCAACCAACCAGTTAACAATATTCGTTAATACGAATTGTATCCTTTAAATTTAAAATACGTTTTGGTATATTTGTGGAAAATGGGACAAAACTGTTTCCTCACCAACTGAAATGATATTTTACTTGAAAAAATTATAAAATATTTAGTTTTCTTCAAATCAAAGTAAAAATAATATTTACAAGTGGGATTTTGATATTAAAAAGTGGCTTGTTAGATTTTGATACTCTATACCATTTTATCAATGCCCTTTTAATTTGACATTTTATCAGAAAATACACCAGTAAAAAGCTTCCTATACTTTTTTTGTATGTGCATGTTTGAAAGGCGCAATTTTTATAACATATACAATAAAAATTTGATCATTTTTCTCAGTGTATTCACAAAGTTATCTGTCAACGTCGTTCTCTCAAGGTCGTGAATTTTTGTTACCAAAACATCAAAGAGATTGCGTCGGGTATCGCTACTTATTAGTTGGTGTATTCTTTGATTTCATTGACCAGCTACTTGTTTTTGGTACCGGATGACAAAGTATATTCCAGCCCGTTTTGAGTGCACCTATTTTAAAAAGTATTTCAGATATTACGGTCCGGTTTCCATTAAACACCTTTGAAAATAATTAAGTTTGTTCCGGCATATCATATGAGGAATGAACTTTACAAACTTCACATATGCCGCAGATGTCAAGCAGTTGCAGTTATTTTCCCTTAAGCCAGTGGCGGATTTGCCATAAGGCCCAGTAGGCCCGGGCCTAGGGCGGCCAGATACGAAGGGCGGCAATCGTGCCAAAAAAACTCAGTGATGATAACAAGAAATAACTCAAATGCAAAGTATCTCAAAATATTTTAGAGGCTCGCGTACCGTACGTATGATTATAATCTTCCTAAATCACTATTTTTGAGTATTAAAGTATAAATACTTTCGTACATCGTGCTTAAAAAATAGTTCGTACGTTTAGTTTAATATTAGTGATCTAGGAAGAATACCTATCCTATTGTTATTACAAAAACAACTCAGCGGTGTCGCGCGAACATTCTAGAAAGCTCTACACGACGCTCGAATGCGTGCGCGCGCCGCCCCGCAGGAAGGATCTAGAAACGGTGCAAGCGCGACGAAAATACGCGCGACGTGAGAGTGAGCAAGACAGCGCGCGGCATGCATACACGCGCGCGTTCTGGAAACTGCCCGACTATTCTAGTATAACGTTGCACCGGTATATATAAGCTACGGGTTTGGACGGTGGGACAGTTCAGTTTAGTGAGCGATTGAGTGCGATACTGCTTAAGTTGAATATGGACGGAAAGAAAAGGGTAAGGTTAAGTGGGGCAGAGTATCGCAAGAGAGCTAAAGAAAAAGATGATAAACAAAAAGATACGATTAAAAAAACACGGAAATTAGACGATTTCTTTGGAAAACTTGATGTTCCAAGTAGTAGTGGCGCTCCGTCAACTGATGATTCTGCAGTGTCTTCAAGTGAAAATACTTTGATCGATGTGGCAAGCATATCGAAAGAACAAGCCGAAGATGTCCCTCTAGTACCAGGAGTGGCAGGAGTAGGAGTGCAGCCCAATCCTACGGACCAGGAGCTCTACGAAATCAGCGACGATCCAGCTAAATGGACAATCGACGAGTTCACGCGTGATCACATTTGTAAGAACGGAGCCAATCAAAACATCCAAAATGATTTTCCTAAAAGTGAGCGCATTTACAAAGATAAAGCGCGACAGTTGTCGAGACATTTATTCGAACGTCAGCTTCTGAACGGTGAAAAAGTTCCGCGAAAGTGGCTAATTTATTCCAAAAGTACTGGATGTGTTTTTTGTGGTCCTTGTCTGCTTTTTAATAGCGGGGAGAGTCAGTTCGACAAAAAAGAAGGTTTCAATGACTGGAAAAATTCATATCATCGAGTGTCAACTCATGAGAATTCGCCTACTCACAAATTATCTGTTCTGCATATGAAAGAACGAAGCAACGTGCTAGGTCGCATTGACCGCGCATTAACAATGCAATTAGATGAAGAAATAAATTACTGGAGAAACATTCTGAAAAGAGTAGTTGCATGCGTAAAAGCGCTTGCGTCACGTGGTTTGCCTTTCAGAGGACACGAAGAAAAATTTGGATCAATCCACAATGGAAATTATTTGATGTCCTTAGAGCTTATCGCTGAGTTCGATCCGTTCTTAGCCAAACACATTACACGTTATGGAAATCCAGGCTCAGGATTTACGAGTTATCTTTCTTCAACAACATGCGAAGAATTCATTCGACTTATGGGAAACAAAGTTTTGGAAACAATTGTTATGGAAATATTAACCGCAAAATATTTTTCTCTGATTATTGACTCGACACCGGATATATCTCACGTAGACCAGCTCACTTATGTTATCAGATATGTCCTGCCTAATGGGTCACCTGTAGAACGGTTCCTCAAGTTTATTCCAAACACAGGCCACAAATCACAACAAATGGCAGATGCTGTTACCTCAACTTTAACTGAATTGGGAATTGACATTTCAAACTGCCGCGGGCAATCATATGACAATGCAGCTAACATGTCAGGCATATACAACGGCCTGCAAGCTAAAATAAAGGAAATTTCACCCCTTGCCGACTATGTTCCCTGTTCAGCACACTCGCTTAATTTAGTAGGTGAATGTGCTGATGAAAGCAGCCAAGAGGCTTGTTCGTTCTTTTTTCTACTCCAAGAGTTATACAATTTCTTTGCAGCGTCAACTCAGCGTTGGGAACTCCTTCAAACCCATTTCACCGTCAAAAGTCTATCAACGACTCGTTGGTCAGCTCGTGCAGACGCATGCAAAAGTTTACGCGAATCCTGGAATGAAATCCATAAAGCGCTAGTCACCATCGAAGTTGACACACAACAGAAGAGAACCGTTATATGCGAAGCAAGAGGTATTCGTTTGAAACTGGAACGTTTTGAAACGGCTCTCATGGCTGTTTTTTGGGGATGTTTACTAGATCGCATTAACGCCACAAGTAAAAAACTTCAGAGTGTGGAAATTGACATTACTATTGTTATAGAACTGTACGAGGCTTTAATACATTTTGTTGGCGAAACAAGAGAGAATTTCGATGAATTCGAAAAAAAAGCGAATAAACTGTCCTTCGTACAGGAATATGAAAAAGATTTTCGACGCAATCGAAAGCGTAAGCTGCTTCCTGGCGAGACTAATACAGGTGAAGAGATGCAACAAAGTGGCCGTGAAAATTTTAGAATACATACTTTTTTGGTAGTAATTGATACATTGTCAGAAGAACTGAAAAGACGCCGGGATGCTTATAAATTACTCTACAATAAATTCCACTTTATTACCAACCTGAAGAATCTAAGCATCTCAGAAGTCGAAGATAAGGCCAAAGCATTGCAAATGATTTATTCTACTGACTTAGAAGACAATTTTACAGAAGAATGTCTTCATTTTCGTTCCCACTGCAGCATAAAAAATGAGGAGCAAAAGAGTGCAGTCAGTTTGTTGAAATGGTTACGAACCGAAGGTCTTCAAACCATTTATCCAAACGTGGATATTGGTCTTCGTATGTGTGTGTGTACACCCGCCAGTAACTGTACAGGAGAAAGATCGTTTTCTTGTTTGCGCAGAGTTAAAAACTATTTACGCACTACAATGACGGAGCAGAGGCTAAACGATCTTGCTTTGCTTAACATAGAAGCTGATTTTTTAAGGAAATTGGATTGCGAAGATTTAATTAATAATTTTGCTGCGCTTAAGTGCAGACGACGAGTTTTGTAACACATTGTAAAACCTTTATTTTATTAAAAAGGAAACCTAAAACCATTTTAAATGTTTTATTCAAATTTCCAATCATCCCTGGCCTCGGAAAATATTATAAACTAGCTTTATAAGCTAGCTTTTAGTTAACAATTTTCTGAATCAAATAAAAGTGGCAATAAAGTAAATTCATGAATTATGTATCTAGTCTCTAATGATCGGTGCTGAGAAAAGGGCGGCACATGGCCTGGGGCCTAGAGCGGCTAGGACTGCAAATCCGCCACTGCCTTAAGCCGAATATAAGTAATATATATATATATATATATATATATATATATATATATAAATATATAGGGCAGCTATGTTATTTCATACGGAACACACTGTATATTTTATATTTTGAAGAATCCTGCTCTAAATGCTCAAAATTCGTCCCGAGGGGTTATTTGGGAAGAGAAATTGACTTGCACAGTTCGTTTTTGTATGAAATCATTTTTTCTCCTCCAAATTTTTGATAATCCTTTTTTCAAAACTAAAGATACTTAAAACTCGACTAATATGATAGATAAAACGTTCCAGTCCTCACCAATTGGTTCAGGGAATAATTTTACATATATCAGTATATTTTGAATTTATAATTCCAAGCAATAAGGGAGTTAGCGGGAACCAGCTTACATCAAATATTTCCATACCTACCCCTTGCTTCAAAATTTTCGACAATAAAAATGTTATCGACATGAAAAATGCTCAAAATTCGTCTCGAGGAGTTTTTTGAGACGAGAAATCAACTACCACAGTCTGTTTTTGTATAAAATAATTTTTTCTCCTCCAAATGGAGTCATGAAAAATGCTTAAAATTCGTCCCGAGGGGTTTTTTGGGACGAGAAATTGACTGGCACATTTCGCTTTTGGATAAAATCACTTTTCCGACTTGATAAAATAATCAAATTTTCGAAAATCCACTCATAACTCAACTCATTGGAAATATAGAACGTTCTTGTCTTTACCAATCGATCCAGAAGAATATTTAACATTCATAGGTAGATTTTGAGTTGACAATTCTATGAAATAGGAGAGTTAGCATACTAATTTGGAATTTAAGGAACAGAACTCGCTCATCAAACTTTATTGATCGAACCATGACCATAGTCGTGTTGCAGTTTCCCCCTCATTCTTCCTTTCTTCTTAAGGACCATAAATAAATTTGAACTAAACTGCAAAACACAGCATTTAAAACCATGACAAATTGGTTCTAGAACTTCTCTTTTTCAATTATGTGAATTTTTCAAAAAATTTTGGACTTGGACTTAGGTCTCTGGTTGCACTGGAAAATATTTTATATTCGCAAATTGTGAATTATTATTTTCAGCAGCCGTTGGAATATGGAATACTTTTCAAACGCATGTTATTTTGGTTTGGTTTTTAATTATGAAATCCATAGGGGTAATTCATTGATACGGGTTACATTAAAATAATTACAATCATATAGTATCATTTTATTAATTTGTCAAAAGACATTCCACTTTCATTCCACCTCGATGTATGTAAATTATCGACTGTATCTTCTTATGTAGTAGAGCAGGTGGTTTGGAAAAAAATTTGTATTTTGAATTAATATGCACGCGCTGGACTTTAAATAAACATTATCTCCCGCTACTGTTTTAAAGTTCGATTAAATTTTGTATTAATTGAAATAATAATTATCCACTCGTTACATATTTATTTAGATTTTTACTTGGTGGGTTCATGACATTATGAAAAAAAAATTACATAAGAAAAAGAGAAAGTGTGCTGTGTTTTAGTATATCTTGGAAAATTCATAAAGCTTGTACACGGATGTGATATATTTACATCATGAGAGCTGTTCACCACATTTGGATTTGATGATAAGAGGATGGCTGGATGAATATTTTTCTAAGCGATGGGCCAGTATTTTTTCCGCCCCGACCAACCGATTTAGCAGTTTTAGATTTTTTTGTGGGCTACCTAAAACACAAGAGGTTTACGAATAGTATATCATACACCAAGCACCAAGATTATTTTCACGAGGGGCTTTGCCCCGAGGCCTATAAATGTCTTCACCACCATGGTGTATATACAATTTTTTCCACTACTAGC
>CAJUYI010006654.1:0-13371 GCA_910591695.1 Galerucella pusilla
CACTAACTATAATTTATATGAGAGTCACTTAATAAACACTTTATCGATGCGCGATTGCTTTCTTTCAGTATCGACACTAACTGACTAACTAACTCCGCTGCGATGCTCGTCGCCTATTTATACTCGTACGACTTATTCTAGTTTTGGTGGATGCGCCGGGTTTTTCTAGATGTTACGTTTTCCAGATCATTCTTGAAAATACGGCGGAGGAGCCATAGTCGTATCATATGGGAATTTCACTGGGGGCACTAATTGAGCACATTAATGCAGCAGCTCGCGTAACAGTATATATAGTATACACGCTATTAGAGGAAGACAGCCTAAACCTCCTACTTTCTTTCTCTCTTACATGCTGACGGGTTCCGAGCTGGCTTGTTGCCTCTATCTCTATGCTTATATCTGTGAAGCAACCAACAACGCACCGAAGGAACAGGAAAAACAAACGGAATTCGTGTCAATGACACAATTCAAAGAGCTGATGGAGGGATTCCGAGTCATCCAGGAATTTATGAGAAACTTTTAGAAACAGTAAATGGATATACAAACCTTACCAAGTAAAATAAAGATCGGCTCATGGAATACGTGAGGACTCAGAACAAACATAAACATCATGGGAGAAATATTGGAGGAGGAAGATTTTGACATCTTCGCGCTCCAAGAAACAAAACTGCCAGGAGACGAGTTTAGACTCACCTAGCCAGGCTATAACGTATAAGAACAGACATCAACAGAAACTAGCCAAAATCACATTATCATGTGACATTTTCTGGTGTAGATAAGATAAGTTTTTCTGAATCCACAATTTTTTATTTTTTTGCATAATAATACCGCACGAAACATATCAAATGATTAAATAAATCGTTTGTCGATGCGATACAAATGGTAATTATCCATAGAACCACAAACTAAAACATCAAATGACGTTTTCTGATTGTTAAAATAACAATACAAAACGTAGAAATAGCGTGATAGGCAGCCTGAAACTCAAACGGCGCGCGCGGTATACCTTTACCTTTTTCACCTGACTGACGGACGTTGTTCTACTGAACACATGACTGACGGATGTTTTGATGTTTAATTCATAATTCTGAACCCTCAGACAAAATTTGAAGTTTAAGAAACGAATTGCACTTAATAATTATTTATCATACGTCTATCCGGACTGACTGATCAGCTCTGTTCTAATGTACATACGTATGACTGACTGACCAACACAACTTTTATTTTATACAATAGAGAAGTTGTATAACAATTTTCAGCTTTTAGAAATTCATTTTGTTCACCCGTCAAATGATACACCTTTAATATCGCACCTGAGCCACCTGTTCTACGGCACGTTTGACTGACCGGAGCATGTTTGTGTACTCATCGAAACAGTTTTTTTGACTCTGGCTCTTGGACTATAATGTTTCAAGGCGTGGAGCAGACGACACTACATGTCGGTGGATGAAAAACATGCTTTCCAGGAGAGCAACGACAACCTTACTTGGAGATTCCATGGAGGTCTCGATTATGAAGGGATGTCCACAGGGAGGATTCTTATTACCTTTGCTGTGGGGTCATAGACCAACTCTCCTGGAGCCGTATTTTTGACTGAGGGAGTATACCTTCCCGAAAGAGCCTTTTTTCGCTTGGTTACTCTGTCACTTTGGTGACAAGGACAAAAGATCTCTTCTCTGGGGGAGCTCTGTTCCCTGGCACGAGAATCAGCACCCTGGAGTGATTGAATAGAGTGGTGCTATGCAAATGATCTGACAATACTTGTAATGAGGGAAACAACACAGTTATCCTATAGACTTGTATTGTGATTTGAATGTAAATTCCACAATATTAAATAAAAACTTGGAACAAACGAGAATAATAAATTTAATAAAAGATACTTACATTTTTGCTCTGGTATTAACTTCAGTTAAGTTATCGCTGCGGTTGTTAGAATTACCTGCAAGGAAAATTATGTTCTTGTCATATTCACCCTTTTTGATCGTTTTTTAAGGTCGAAAGAGTCATAGTCACTTAGGTAAATTTGTTGGGTAGTATACTGACATTTGAATATTTAAAATATTAAACTTCAGTGACGCTGTCGCTGGCCCTTCCACTAGTCAGCAGATACCGCCAGTAAAGCCTTCCAGAATGACCTCTTCCAGCCAAGCTCCCATCGCCACGGTTGCAACAATAGAGTACACGCATATTTCATATTTTGCTTGGATATTAATTTATAATAGTAAATAAGTTATCAAAAATAACTAATAATAGGTAATGAACCAGTTTCCATTGGAAATTACTTCCAAATTTTAAAATAAAATTCAAATTTCAATGCACTTTCCGACCACAGCCCGAGAATTTCCGAACGCTACCGATGATACGTGTGATGTCATATCTCTTGTGTTTGCTTATGTCAATATGGCCGGTATTGCATAAGGTTATGTGTAGTTGTGTGTTTATATTGTATTTTAATCAACTAAAAAATAAAAATATCATTTATATGTTTGTTTGGGACCATTACGTGTTTGTGTGTGCTTTTTTATTTCTAAAAGTCAACGTAAAGTGGAAAGTGGTCATAAATATTCGATATTTCCGGGGATATTTTAAAACTTTTGGAAGAATATATTTTATTCACTAGTTCAGTGTTCAGTGAATATTCTTTCATATTTTGTGAGTAAAGATATGGATAGCGAAGTTTTTGTAAAAACACAAACTGATAACTTGCCCATTTATACTGCTTGAACTTATGAAGTCAAACAGCTGCTTTAATGCAGAGGAAATAAGAGGAGTTGAAGCATTATCATAAGTACGATTTAAGCTATGTTTTATTTATATGATATATACCAACCATATCTTCTGTATGTTCCTTGTGGTATATTATTCATTCTTTTTTTAATTTCTTGGGAAATTAAACCACAATATTTTTGAATTCTTTATTTCAACGTTTCGGTAGCGTTCCAGCTACCGTTGTCAAGAAAAAATGAGTAGAAATTAATTTTTCTTATCCCTAACTGACACAACAGAAAAAATTTTACGTTGAAATAAAGAATTCAAAAAAATTGTGGTTTAATTTCCCAAGAAATTAAAAAAAGAATATACCAACCATATTTCGATGTGTGGTCGTGAGAAAATGATGTTTTTATGGTTGATTCCTAGATATATAGGTACATAACCTCAAACTATTTAAGAATAAAATTACCAGCATAGAAGTAGGTACCTACATTAAAATGGTCTTCACAAACAAAAGTAATGCCCTTCTCTTAAGTGTATTTTTGCTTGCGCCACCAGGTAAAGTGACAAATATTTTGTCTCACACTGGAACAATGCAATACTGTATGTATTTTTTTCCGCACGATAGTAGAAAAAATAGAGTAGGTACCTAAATAAACGTGCGTAAACTCCGTGCGTAAACTCCGATGCATGTGTCTTTTAACGACCGTTTTTCGCATGTCTTCATGAGCGCTACATAAAAGTGCCAACGACGAGCGAACCTACTATTCATTGTCTATATACAGTGCTGAAGTTACAATAGGGTACAAGCATAAATTTTGCTATTGGTGAGAATTGACGCTTTATCAGGTCTACTAACACCTTACATGCCTATTTTTTCAAAAAAATATAAACTTTACTTTTAAAACGACTTTAAAAATCATAAAATTTTAAAGTCCGCCAAAACGCGCTTTACGTCATAAAGATGGCTGCCACCATGGAGTGACGTCATTTGTTTACGTTCTTATTCGTGTATCACGCTCTGAGTTCTTGTGACCTAATTCGTTTCTGAAAGCTTTAAAAATGGATAAAGCCGAAAAAAAACTTTGTATTCCAAGTATTGCATTGTTCCAGTGTGTTAATCAACGTCTATTGAAACTCCATACAAAATATTTGTTATTTTACCTGTTGGAGCAAGCAAAAATACACTTAAGAGAAGGGTATTATAGTTGCAAGCTATGCGTCGAAACAAAGACGATATTTCAACAAATACTACTAGTTTTGTTTGTGAAAACCATTTTAATGTAAGTACCTACTTCAATGCTGGTAATTTTTATTCTTAGTTTGAGGATATGTACCCACATGTCTAGGAATCAACCATAAAACATCATTTTCTTACGACCACACATCGAAATATGGTTGGTATATATTATATAAATAATACATAGTTTAAATCGTACTTACGATAATGCTTTAACTTCTCTTATTTCCTCTGCATTAAAGCAGCTGTTTGACTACTTCATAAATTCAAGCAGCATAAATGAGTCTACTTTGGACAAGTTATCAGTTTGTGCTTTTACAAAACCTTCGCGAGCCATATCTTTACTCACAAAATATGAAAGAATCGTCACTGAACACTGAGCTAGTAAATAAAATATATTCTTCTAAAAGTTTTAAGATGTCCTCGGAAATATCGAATATTTATGTCCCATCCAAATGACAATGATCTACTATTGCGGTATAGGTTGTATAGAAATAAGTTACATTCTCTTATTGAAAAGACGAAGCGAAATTTTTATAAACAAAAAATTATCGAAAACTCGGGTAATAATAAACAACTATGGGATGTGGTGCAAGATTTATGTGGAACAAAAACACAAAAAAATCCCATAAAAACTGTAACAAATCAAATAGGAAATGTACTTACACATCCTAGCGATATTGCAAATGAATTCAATAAGATATTTTCAGAAATGGGTAAAACTTTGGCTGAACAAATCAATAAAAATACAAGTCAAGTATTCGAAAATAGCACCCTACCTAACTCCATGGTTCTACTTCCAGTGACTGTTACTGAAATTCATAAAATAATTGGTGAGCTTAAAAATAAAAAAGCTGTTGGAATTGACGAAATCAATAAAGAGTGTTTAAAATCAATAGCACCTTATATACTTGTTCCGCTTGAGCATACTTTTAATAAGTGTATGGAAGAAGGGATATGGCCTAAATTATTTAAAAAAACAGTAGTCATCCCAGTATATAAAAGTGGAGATAAGACTAATACTATAAATTATCGACCTATATCGCTTATTCCACATTTATCTAAAGTTCTCGAAAAATTATTAAAAAACAGGCTTGACTCGTATGTAAACAAATACCATTTAATTTCATCGAACCAATTTGGTTTTAAGCAAAATAGCTCTACTCAAGACGCCATATTAAATTTGACAACTAAAGTATATGACGCGCTAAATAGGAATAAAAAATGTTTGTGCGTATTTTTAGACTTGGCCAAAGCGTTTGATACAGTTAGTCATAGTGATCTCTTAAAGACCCTGGAAAACATTGGCCTACGAAATAACTGTTTAAAGTTAGTTACAAGTTACCTCTCAGAAAGGCAACAGGTAGTAAGAATTGATGGAGAAACAAGTGGCGAAAGAAATGTTTCTTACGGAGTACCTCAAGGTACAATTCTAGGACCTATGTTGTTTAATTTGTATATAAACGGATTGTTTTCATTGCATAGTGCAGGTCACATAATCGGATTTGCCGATGACACAGCTATAATTTATGAAGAGGACAATTGGTATGACCTTAAATTAAAAGTTGAAAATGACTTAAAATTAATAAAAAACTGGTTTAATCATAAAATACTTACCATAAATTTTAAAAAAACTTTTTACCTTCCGTTCAGTAATTACAGCTCTGTCAACGATCAGTTCGTGCCTCTGGAGATATTTCAGGACGGCCAGAAGTTCGAGATACAGCCCGTAATAAATATGAAATATTTAGGTATCATTATGGATAAAAATTTAAAATGGGATTGCCATATCCAATATATCATAAAAAAACTACAGTTTATTTTATACAAATTTAAATATTTGAAAAAGTGTATACCTGCCAAATATCTTAAGACTCTTTATTTTGGGCTTGTGGAAACTCACCTCCGTTATGGAATATTAGCTTGGGGAAGTGCCCGTAAAAGTCACATACATCAGTTAGAGGTCATTCAAAAGAGATTCCTTAAAATTATTTTATGTAAACCCCGTATTTATTCATCAGACCGTTTGTATAACGAAAGCAAAGTACTTGATCTAAAACAGTTGTATTTTTTATGTGTATCTATAAAATACCACACAATCAAAGACAAAAGTAACCTGTCAGTACATAGATATGAAACTAGGCAAAAACACCAGTATAATGCTCCGAGAATGACGAAGTCTCTCTGTCAAAGATCTTTTGTATTTTTGTCACCTAAAATATACAATTGTATTCCGGAAAGTATGAAATCTATATGTAGTATACAAATTTTCAAAAAGAAGGTAAAATTGTTTCTTTTGGAACAATCAAGAAATTTCTGTGACTTTATTATCGAGGCCTGAACGAATATGTTGTCATAATATTTTAAATCACATTTACTTAGTTTGGTAACTTTTCTTTTATATCTCGTGTACATATTTTATAATTACTAACTTAGTATAGGTAGTTTAATGTTTATAAGTTTTATTATCATTATTTTATTTTACTAGTATCTCTTTGTTCTGCCGAAACAGGTGTATTTGCACCTATCGGAACCCCTTCGGGTATTGTTTGTTCACTTTGTAAGGTAGTGTTGCTTCTATTATTTTTAATACTTACAATTGTATTCTACTACTATTCTATTGTACACTATTGAAGTGAATAAATTATTATTATTATTATTACTTTCCACTTTACGTTGACTTTTAGAAATAAAAAAAGCACACACAAACACGTAAAGGTCTCAAAAAAACATATAAATGATATTTTTATGTCGATGAAGCAATTAATAGTTGATAAAAATACAATATAAACACACAACTACCCATAACCTAATGCAATACCGGCCATATTGACTCAAGAGATATGACATCACACGTATCATCGGTAGCGTTCGGAAATCCTCGGGTTGTGGTCGGCAAGTGCATTGGAATTTGAATTTTATTTTAAAATTTGGGAGTAATTTCCAATGGAAACTGGTTTATTTCCTATTATTAGTAATTAATTAGTAACTTACGTGTAGTGTTAATAAGGAGTATTCGAAAACGTACATATCCTGTGCAGCTATCGGTTAACATAAACCTAACAGCACAACTACTTTAACAAATAAATATATACCTAGTTTTCGTTTTTAACCTCCTGCGGCCCAACGAAAGAAGTAACGGTGGGTAACAGTTTTTTGTTTGTTACAATTATTTCATTTGACGCAAGCTGTTGCTGCTCGCAAAAAGCTTTTAAAAATGTTTAATGTGGAAATTGTTGCATTTGATGCTGATTCGAATATAGTCACATAGATGATGTCCTTTTACTAAAAGTTCTAGACGAAAACCTAAATTTCGGTTACGAAAATCTCATTGTCCTTCTCAGATAACCGAATCCTACTTCTTTCCAAATTTTTCAAGACACTTCTACTTTTATTAATTGATAGCATAATAATCAATGAGTGAAATCGCAATGTTTATCGTTGAAATATTATTAATTGATCAGAAAAAACAGACATCACAGAATACAAACATGAAATTCATTGAATTTTGTCTTTTCGTTACTGCAACCGCTGTGTCTACCGGCTGTAAGCTACCGGTGGCTTACGGAAGCGGTATACGCTAAACGACAAACTGTATGTCAAAATTATCAAATAGCGTTAATCGGAGTGTTTTTTGAGAGGTTTCGAAGCACGCCCTGTAAGTAGGTATATCCTAATTCATAATTTGAAATAAAAACTAATAATGTAAAGTAATTAAAAATCTAAGAAAATCCTACACTCACCATTTACAGTGAAAATTCTACCATTTACCGTATTTCCCTGGTTAACATGCAGGTCACTGTCGGATTGATACGCGTAATTCTCCATATCTGTAAAATGTTTTACCTTTCTTCCCGAGTGAAATTATGTAAATGGTTTGCATACAATAGAAGGATGGGTAGATGCGCATCAATAAACGTATTCGACCATCATGCCCATCAAATTTGAAACTATAAGGACTGTATATATCGATTGTCGTTCGTATATTGATTATAAAATTAGCCATTTGAGAAACATTTATAATTCACAATGAAGTTACATTAAGTTGTCACGTTTATTATTTATTAGATTTGATGGTAGGTACTAACTGTTGCAGTTAAAAGTAAAATGCATGATTACATAGTCAAAGTATAGCTGACGTATATCAGAGATTTTAATTGAGATAAATAGATTTTTATAGACAGTGCATAAAAAAATTCTAGTTCTTTAATGTATTTTGTGCGCTGTTTTTGAATTGTCCTTACAGTTTTATTCTCAAAGTATGGAAAACTTATTTATCAAAGGTTTTCCAACAAAAAGTTATTCTTGCTAAGCAAAAAGAAACAGATGATCGATCAAGTCTATATATAAAGTATTTTTTTTATTTAAAAAAAGTAATTAAAAATTGACATTGGTAAATAACTGGAATTATTCACTCTCTCATTCATATTTAACTAGAAAATAAAGTTGATTCCATGTCAAGAGCTTAATATGGCTTATAATGTCCATACAGAAGAACTGACCATAATATAATTCTCCATTCCGTTGACACTGACCGCAATGTCCCTATCGATCGATAAACGACAGGGCAACAACATTAACTATAGCAACAGGAATAATATAAACAATCATTCTTTGTGTCACAGCGGTGTGAAAACTAGCACACTGACCGCAATGTCACTAGCCCGTAAAAATTACAGTACGATCCCTGGAAAACTGACCACACAGTAATCTAAACTAATTTAAACACAAACCCATACACTGACCGCAATTTATTATGTCGGAACAAACAATATAAGATTACTGATCACTTTATTTTTCATTACACGTCGTAGGTAAAAAAATATAAGTAGGTACTTTCTCAAATACATTTCAATCAAACAATACAGCCCTGTTAACTTTAGAATAATTGAGGTTTTCTAAATCATAGAGTTAATGAAATTGACTATAAAATATTAAAATTGATATTAATATTTAGTTTATTCGAAGAAATTACTTTATTTTTAAATAAAACTAATACATAAAACTTTATTACTCAGTTAGAAAACTCATAATACCAAAGTCTATATATTCCAATAAGTCCGGCTACTCTGTCGACGACGCGACACCCACCGTCTCACCGGCAAAACCCACATCTGATGTGGGATTTATTGATTTTTCAGTACTGTTTGACTTACACGGTGGTGTAGCAGAGCGTTGTATCGGGTGCGCCCAAGAAAGTGATCTTGAATTTTAATTTGTGCGAACGTTATCTGCTGTGTTTTTGATTGTGTGCGATACCTTCTTATGGAAATTATTGTTGTGTGGATTCGTGTAAAAACAATACTGCAATTCATAAACAATTATCATTTTTTCGTCTTCCTTAGGATCCTTGTTTACGACGGCCAAGAAAAAAAATGGTCAGCCAATATTGGACATGAAAAGGAAAGACTATCAGGATTTGTCCACAGAAGAAGGAAATGCCCTGGTTTATGTGGGTGGATATTTTTTGCAAAAGTGTTTTGTTAAACACAAATGAGATATTTGCCTAAACTTTTGCAATAAGGAAGGTTGTGACCAATCCACATCATTCTGCGAAAAAAAAGTCTATGAAGGTAGTAAGCAGAGACGGTTTGAAGGATTGACAGTTCCTCCAAAAATTTTCAGTGAATATCTGATTTCTTTAGAAATTATATTCACTGAAAATTTCAATGATTCATGTGTGCAGGATGATGTAGGAATAGGAATGAACTTGAAGACCAAGTTGTCTACTATCGCATTTTCGCATCCTTGCCCAAACTTCCCATGGGAATACCTGCTGTCCTTATATACAAGGGTGCGAATCTATTATACACTGAAATTTGCAAATTCCTCACTAAGGACCTTTAGAAAGAATAAAGAACATCCTAAATTGAAAATCTTGAAAAATTTATGACTATTCAAGTATTTATAAATTTTTAAGAATGTACATAATACTTATTTGTTTGTTAATATTTCATTATTTTTATTTATTTATTCAATACAACACTACAGAGTACACTCCGAATGGACTTGACCTAAATAATTGTTCATTTGTATTCGTTTTGTCCCAATAAGTAGATGTTAAACTGTGTTATTTCTTTTATAATGATTATATCAACACAAATGTTCATTCGCTGATCATTCTGTATTAGTTATTAAGTATTATCAGATATAGGTACGCTCGGATATACGTTATTGAAGTCTATGTTTATGATTTTTTTCATTCCATTCCTCGGTTAAAACAAAATTTCTAAAAAGTTACTTAGCAATAATATAATTTATATAAATTGCCAATATTTTTCAAAACAATAATAAAGTCAACATATTTTCTAATTGCACCTGGTAAATTCCTTCACAAATGAATTCACCGTCCGTTACCTCGTATTCTACCAAATGACTAGCAAAAACAGGTGTCGCACATGATTTACGACTCCCCGCAAAAAATGCCGGCGTTTTTCGACGAACAAAGGAGTGACCCGACTTATTACTTATTACTTTGATAATACTAATCAGCATTATGATTCGAAACAGCAGAACACAACCAAACATAAATATATCTTTGATCCTTTTTTTAAAATAATTTTAAATAGTCCGCCACTGGCGATCTCTTCTCTTCTACAGCAGTAATTGGCCATATGATTTATTGCAATTGGCCCATTAATTTTATGATTGCCGGCAAAAACTAAGACGATATACTTTGAGACAAATTACCTTTAACTAGAATTCTTTGAAGTATATCTTACTTCGCACATGTTTTTATTGGACCCATAGCTTATCTAAGGTTATTATTGACTTTTCAAAAATTTATACTCTATGTTTAATGCCAATGTTTCGTATTTTAAAATTTTATAGATTTTTATATACTTAAAGAGATTAGGTACAAAAATATATTCTTACATGTATTTTATAAGTATGGTGTTTTGCAATTTTAAAATTAACAATTAAAAAAAACGTCTACACGGGGAATCGAACCAAGGTCTACCGCGTGAGAGTCTGGTATGTTTACCACTCAACTATCGGGTTTGAACCAGTTTAGCGTCAGAAGTATTGAATAGTTTTATAAGAGCTGATGTCTATCGATAGTCCCTTAAATACCCATTTTATTCTGTTTTTAGTATTTGTTATCAATTTATACGGATTGTTTTATTTAAGTTTATTTTTGTAAATGAATATTCTCGATCCACTGCTTCTGGGAGAGACTTTTCTTGACAAATTATTTTGACGTTTCATTAAATTGGAAGAAAGACGAGTGACGAGTACTAAACGCGAATGCTGATTGGTGGATTTCATATACGTTCTAGGATGTATATGAAATCATATACGTTCAGTTAACAGATATGGCCTATATTTCCATTCTGTAAACTGTGCAGGAAATGGATAATATACATGTGGGTGTAGAAAATTATTTTATACTGTGAAAATATTTACGTCTTCTATAGTGCTCTTATCTAAGGGTAGAATGCGATAAGATAGGATATCGTGTTTCAAAGCCAGTTGTATAATAAACAAGGATGGTTGGGCAAGGATTCGATGGCTTGGGAAGGAATTATTTTATTTTAAGTGGACTGTATTTATTTTTTCTTACTTCCCTCCTTTGCTCTCAGGTCCCTCGCTGAAAACCTTCGTTGTTATAAACTTTATTGTTGAAGTACGATGGGTAATTAAACGCTTTTTTCGGAATTTACGATTATATTGACAATTCGTATATAAAAATAACAATGACATCTCATCATAACAACGGTTGCTAAGTACATTCTTTCTTTTTTTATATAGATATATAGAGAAAATTTTAGATGTTCAGACTCATCAATGATAATTTACTCAGAAATAAATAATGTTTTTAACGAAGAAAATGCACAATTTATTTAGCCAAGCAATTCTGTTAAGAATTATCTTGAATTCTTAACAATGGTCAAAACTGTTAATAGAAAAAATTACTTTCCAAAAAGTAGTGCGTTCACTAAGAAGCAAGGTACATAAAACCAAAAATTAAATTAATTGAAATTGTTTATTATTAAACAATTCAATGAAACTGTTTGATAATAAATTATTCAATGTAATTATATTTATTTCAAAAACCATGTAGTAAGTTATTATTTTATAGTTGTCGAATAGTAAATAGACACGTGAGGTCATGACAGTGTGAAAGAACACGTAAAAGGATATTCGACCTAGGGAATTGAGTGAGTATATAATATGCTGATGAAGTATACAAGTGGGCATTCAGATATATTCAGATTTAATAATTCATTGTCTATAATCTATTTTATTTAGAACTTTAGTTCTTTACGTTAGGTTGGGGTGATTTTCAAAAGATCTGACCGTAACGATTCATATGCTTCGGCCGGGAATCGAACCCCGGGCCGCCCGCGTGGCAGACAGGCATTCTACCACTGAACCACCGATGCTATATTAAAATTCTATGCAAAGCTGGTATTCGCAGTGCTGGTGATATACCTACTTGAATTTATTCGGATAATTTTTTACTATTATTTCCATAATTTTTTGCAAGATTGATCTGTTTTAGAACTTTAGTTCTTTTAGTACGAGATCCGGCTGCAGGATTAGTGCACTCATCTGTTTTTTGCTGAAAACCAAATTTTTATGTTCAATTATAATTAGAAGAATATATATTTACCAGGTTGCCTATCAAAATTTGTCCGCCAGTATTTTTAATTGAATTATTTTTAATTTATTTTTGGGAAAAACTTTCGTTCACTTGTTTTTTGAATAAAATTACGTCTACATCACGGTAATTTATATGAAGATTTCAAAAAATCACGGTTGCCGTTGCGCACCTGGCCGCACCTCTTCGCAGCCAGGTGTAAACAGGTATGATTTCGATACACTTATACGTTCATAACGTTTATTTGTTGATCATATACCAAATTAAAGCTAATTTTTTCCTATTTATCATTATATATGGTTCCCAATTAAATCAACCCGCACATAAGGGTTGCTGATTGTTAAAAATGATAAATATTTAGGGTAGAGTGGAAGAGAGTTAGCGCGTAACTTTATTTAAGCCATCTAGCATGCGTCGAATGTGTTCTCAACCACCAGGGAGTAATAGAGATGACTTAATAAATACTTCAAAAATATGTCTTCTTTTTCAAAATCACAAATTTAAAAATTAGAACAAAAAATTATTATTAATTTAATATATTTAATATTGATTCAAAAAATGTAAAAATAAAACCAAGGTGACTTGGGTAACAGAATATTTTATTTTAAAAGTACTGTTTGAAAATTTTATCAGATTTTGTTCAAGTACTTAATCGTCTGTTACATGTTAAAATAAAACATTTGAAAATGGATCTTATATTTCTGTCACTCTTATTTAAAAATCTGAATCATCGGAGCTCTTACCCAAACAGCAGAATATGTCCAGTTTACGTACATTTAAGACTCTTTTTACGTTGTTACGTCCTTGTCCGATA
>CAJUYI010006655.1:0-13370 GCA_910591695.1 Galerucella pusilla
AAAATATTGTGGTTTAATTTCCCAAGAAATTAAAAAAAGAATGAATAATATACCACAAGGAACATACAGAAAATACTAGTTACCTTTATATTTTAAAATTTCCGAGTATAAAACTAGTATTCAATAAGTATTTTTTAATTGCTAACCATTTTGGATACCTTTCCTCTCCGATCTAGCCAAGTTTAATATTAAATATTTTAAGTTGTACATTATGATTGTTTCTTTTTTTTCAATATAAATCAGATATTTTTACAGGATGAATTCTAGGTTCAATTAGTAAATTGTATTTATTGAGCTGGACAGATATTCTTATAAGCTTCAATATTTTTTGTCACATTTTTTTATATAGTGCTATTCAAAAGACATTAATAAAATTTGGAGGGTGAAAATAAAGTGTTGTAAACTTCTCTACGAATGGTAACAGGTGACGTAATAGTAATAGATGACGTCACAGTGCCACTCTGGCCAATAATTTTAAATAGGACCTTATGGCAAGTGATATCTCGTTTGAAAGGCATTGACATTGGCAGCCATATTAATTTTGTTTGGGTTTGAACTAATCTTGACGGATAAATTAAATAAATATCAAAATTATTATTTCACATTTAAATATTGAATATTTTTCAGTCAGCCTCTGGTTAGTTGTCAAAAAATTGACGTTTTTAATTTAATGGTATTTGTTGCTTTGCAAAGTTTTTCTAAATAGCTTCAATATTTAATTTTATTATTGTTTAACGAGGCGTTTAAGGGTTTTCATAGACAAAATGGTACGTACTCAAGCCGACAAAGTAGCAGCTATCTTAATAATTGGTGAATCTAGAAAGGTAGTAAACCCTACTTCCTCTTCAACTAAAGTTGCGTCTATCTGTGAAGTAAGTAAAAGTACAGTACAGAGAGTGTTGGCTAAAAATAAATTTCATCCATACAAGTTAAAAATGGTGCACCACCTTTCGGATGACGACCCCGACAGAAGACTCGAATTCTGTGAATGCATGACAAATCAAATTAGTCAAAACCTAAATTACACAAAAACAATTTGTTTTAGTGATGAAAGTACTTTTTGCCTCAATGGAAATGTGAATACACAAAATGTAAGATATTGGAGTGACACAAATCCTCACACCTTTCGTGAACAACATACTCAATTTCCAGAAAAAGTCAATGTTTGGGCAGGTATTTTGGGAAACCACATAGTTGGTCCTGTTTTCCTAAATTCAAATTTAAGTCGTGAAGTGTATCTGGAGATGTTACAAAATGCAATTAAGCCGTTAATTCTTGAAATTCTGGAAGATAATCCAGATGTATTAGGCCATCTGGAAATAACATTTCAACAAGATGGTGCTCCTGCACATTATTATGGTGCAGTAAGACGTTACCTGGATGAAGAATATCGAGGTAGATGGATCGGCCGGCGAGGTCCTATAGAATGGCCACCTCGGTCACCAGATCTGACACCATTAGATTTTTATCTATGGGGGTACTTGACATCCAAGGTTTATACTACGGCACCAGATAGCATTGGCGTTTTGAGAGAAATAATTATTGAAGAATGCAATGCAACTTCAGCTGACATATTCGAATGAGTACTACAAGAGTTTACTAATAGGATGTCATACTGTCAGGAAGTAGACGAAGCTCATTTCGAACACTTGCTATAAGAATCCATTGTTGATATTTGATTAAATTGAAAAAAATTATTTCACTAATTTTGGTATTTATTTAATTTATCCGTCAAAATTAGTTTAACCTAAAACAAAATTAATATGGCTATGCAGCCATAAGGTCCTATTTATAATTATTGGCCAGAGTGGCACAGTGACGTCATCTATTACCATTACGTCACCTGTTACCATTCGTAGAGAAGTTTGCAACACTTTATTTTCACCCTTCAAATTTTATTAATGTAAGTGTAGCTGTTGAAAAGATACGAGGGGGGAGGGGACTTCTGAATAGCACTGTATACCGGTATATTATTATAGCACAGTTCTTGAGATACAAGTTCCTTGGTGGCAAACAAGTCTCTTGAAAAATTTCCTGAGGCTACAGTTCCTTGAAGCCATATAGTTTCCTGGGATACAATTTCCCGAAGCTACAGTTTCCTGCATACAGTTTCCTGGAATTAAATTTCCTGAGGCTACAGTCCTTTGGATGACAAACGTTTCCTAAGAGATTTCTCAAAGTTTAAATATGTAAAGTACAAAGTTGGGCTTCATCTTCACAAACATAATATGTATTGGTGCCAAGTATTTTTTTATATTCATATTGTAATTTCAATAAAGAAATTATTTACATTTTTTTACTTTGATAGTTTTATTTACTACACAGAAACGCTAAGTTTTTTTTATTTTTTTTTGTGAACTAACAGATTTAAAGTTAGCTAACCTTTAAATTTAATTTTGATTTTGTTTCTAAAATGCTATTTGCCCTAAAATTGCTATTTCTTTTTTTTAGTTTTGCTAAAATTAAAGTTCTCTTAACAAAGCCATGCGAACTGGCTTAGTTTACTACCGAATTTAAACGGATACGCAAGAACCTGCGGTATAATTACCATCTGAAGAAATAAGCTGTTTTCTTTGTTCGTGGACTGGGTGGCTGGTGAATAAAACTCGTTGATGTCGAAATTTGGTTTATATTTTTGTCCAGGAAACAGACAAATAAACAACAATACTTTTGTACAACATAGGCACAACAGGTTACATCACTGGGTAATCATTTTGACCAATTTGTTAAATCAATTGGATTACTTTTCACAAAACGTGTCACATCAATGAATTAATTATCACAAAACTTGTTCTATCAATGGACAATACAATTAACACTTAAAAGTTCATATAAATACGATACAATACTTAGATTATTGTCGATAAACTTGAGAGCCGGTGCTTTTTTGCTACCGGTATTAGCGGTTGAAAGTTAAAATTACTAGGTAGTTAATTAATAGTTGTTACTGTTTCAGTATCTGGGCTAAGTTCGAGAACATCGCACTAGTATGAAATTCACTTATTTTTGTGTCCGAGAACTCTCAAGCGTCTTCTTATTGTGTACTCCCCTACAGTCCGAGAACTCCTTAGAGCGACAATCGAGCGTCGCTCAAATTACACCAGTCTCGACTCGGTTAAAAATCGCACCTGTCAGTTTGGTTTGAATATTTTGTGGTTAGAATTTAGATTGGTATGTAGTATGACTATGAATGCTTATTAAATTTTTAATTTAAAAATAAATTAATTTCCTTCTATTCAAAATTAAAATATTATTAAGCTTATTTGTGGTAGATTGCGTGCCTAAAGGGTTTTTAAAATGTTTCTGTTTCTTGGCGCCAGATTCATTAATGTTAGACCTAGACTAGTTATAATCCTTTAAAGTATAACTGGAATTAACTCTTTCAAAGTAATATTTACACCTTGGATGTGTTCTTTTCCGCGGTTGCAACTTTGACTCAATTTCGAATATTAAAGAGATTTCCATATCATTATCCGACTCGCTGTCGGAATGTACCTATCCCTTCAAGCAACTGTTTTCCCAATGTAAGCGCAATCAATGCGACACGTTTTTTATTCATATTATCTACTCTACATTTAAAATAGAAAAACTTAAAAGTTGAACAATAATATTTAAAAAAGTATGGTTATAGTTAACAACCACAAGAAGGTAAATCCGTTCGAGAACTTATTCGATGGAGCGTCGCACTACGATCGCCCTTTACCCCCACCAATCAAGTGCAAAATTTCAACCAGTGTGACGTTCTCGAACTCACCCCTGATCTCGTTCTGCCGTTTTGGCGGTTTTTTAGAAATTGTCCGTTAAAAAGTGTGGCCAGCGCGAGAGAGGGGGTGTCACGTAGATCGTTCTAGCTAGAGAATTGCATATTTTGAGAACGGATTGGTTTTGAGAAAAGAAACGGAATAATGGGAGGGAAAGGGATGAGATGTGTTTTGACTATTTGGTAGTTGTTGAAACGTTTTTTATTTCAACGTTAAGAATGCGACAGGGGCGTGCGTAATTATTTGGAGAATGGGAATAAGTAGATGGTATGTGAGGATTATACATGAATAAAGGGACCGCGTGGTAGATGATTAGCATTGGAAAGAGAAATAAATTTTCCTGTTTAAATTTACAATTGGAATTTAAACACCATCATTCTTTTTTCAACGTCAATTCTCATTATTGGTTTCACTTTTCACCATTAACTTGAAATGGAAAAGCTTTTGCAAGAGACACAAAGACAAGGATCGCACTGAAAAAATTTGAAAGTACGTGCTAACAGTATGAAACGTAACTGAAGCCGCGAGAGGCCAGTGGCTGGCACCATAGATAAAACATACCTATAGATGGGAAACTGACCCGTGGCGCCATCTATTTGTACATGTGGCGCCACCTTGAGACTCCCGACAGTAGCTCTAACATAAATCAGATGGTTGACACGTCCCCACTGTCCGTTCTCATTGGAATCCTTTGAAGGAGACCGACCGATTTTGATTGGCATACGGATGGCTTATTGGCACGTCCCAACAGTCGCGTCTACATCGAATCATCTTGCCAGGCAAACAGCGGCATAGTGTGGACGCGCCTTTTATACAGGGTGATTCATGAGTAATGGGCCAAATTGTAAATGTACGTTCAGAAGGCCAAAATAATAATATTTTCAATATAATAACAATAACAATAATGGGTCTTAGTCTGCTCCTTATTGAGGTACAGGATGTTAAAGCAAAAAAATAAAATATATTTTTGTTAATAGATCAGCTACTTTCCTACATAATGACTTGAAAATTGGGTATGAACTAGTTTTTGTGAGGGTAAACAAGAATGTGTGAGAGGATTTGAGTTAACACGTAGATGTCGCCACATGCGCCATATGAATTAGATGAAATCAGCTACAAATTTTTTATCATTATTTTACAACTTACTTATTTAATTTGGATATTCCCATTATTTCAGTAGAAAAAAGCTATACTTTGATCCTTAAAATATTAACGATTTTCGAGGTAGGTATTTGAATTTTACTAATTCACTACACTACATTTCACGGTGGTCGACGTAGCATTAATTTGTTAAGTTATTAACGGGCGTACAATAAATGTGTTTTATTACGTAATTTTAATATTATTACCAATTATCAATTACGGTTAGGTAAATGTCAACATTCCATGGCATGCTTGTGTCTTAACAGATTAATGCTACGTCGACCACCGTGAAATAATGTAGTGTAGTGAATTAGTGAAATTCAAATATCTCGAAAATCGTTAATATTTTGAAGATCAAAGAAGTATAGTTTTTTTCTACAGAAATGATGGGGCTATCCAAATTAAATAAGTAAGTTCTAAAATAATGAGCGATAAAAAATTTGTAGCTGATTTCATCTAATTCATATGGCGCATGTGGCGAGTTAACTCAAATCCTCTCACACATTCTTGTTTACCTTACAAAAACTAGTTCATACCCAATTTTCAAGTCATTATGTAGAAAAGTAGCTGATCTATTAACAAAAATCTATTTTATTTTTTTCGCTTTCACATCCTGTACCTCAGTAAGGAGCAGACTAAGACCCATTATTGTTAATGAAAATAATATCATTATTTTGGCCTTCTGAACGTAGATTTACAGTTTGGCCCATTACTTATGAATCACCCTGTATAAAAAAATATATTCCGTTCAACAGTAAAAGTCCGTGCTATGTTTCATATTTAATTAAAATAATTTTCAGAAATATTGTTGATAATTTTTTTTATTTCATCAGTTACCTTCCTTATTACTTTCAACAATTCCATACATTATTTTTTATTCGTATGAAAATTATACAGTTTTTTATAGCTGAAATGTTTGTTGAAATGTAATGTAAAATTGAAAGCAAACATACAATTTAGAACGACGTTTTTGGTGAATTTATTCAAATCCACTTAATCCCACTCGGCGGTCGTCAGATCTACAGTATGTACTTTAAAATTAATTACATCTTAGAGTGGTTACTTTGTTCCTCCGTACTTATCTCATCCTGATTGAATTACCAACACTACATCATAGCGAAAATGCCGAAAATTTCATTACCCCACTATTTCGATTCCAATGTAGGGTCGAAATTTGTGTCATCTTTCAACTGTAATGAAGTTATTTCCTGATGAAATTGAGGTATCTTTGTTGAAGTGAATTTCTTCCCTATACGTATGAAGTTTGGAATTTTGGCTTTGCTCTTGTAATCAAATAGCTTGAGAGTTGAAGAGGATTTTCTATACTTTCTTCAACTCTAGAAACTGAGGAGTAGAAAAGAAACTAAGAGGATGTATTTGTTTTAGTGGAATTTGCGGAATTTTCGGTATTATCGGAAGATTTATTAAATTTTGATTACATGAACTAATTGGTATAGCAAGTTCAGCTTTAAATCCGGAAACATTATATTATGTGAAATCGAAAGTTTGGAAAGTAGTTCGTGAAACCCAAGAAGTTTGTGAAACTCTGTTAATGGAAACTCAAGTCAATTATAGCTTGTTATTTATAAGTCAATAGAATAAATATTTTTTTTCTTAAATGGCAATTCTCAGACGCTTTCTGTGAAATATAAATTGGTCATGGAAAGGAGATTAATGTTTGTTTCTGTTTCATTCAATGACTGATTACACCGATTCATTCTCTTTCGCCTTTCAAGACTGAATACTTTGAAAATATGAAATTTTATGAAGCAAGGCAAATCTGAAGGATATTATACCAAAGGCTTGATAAATCGAATGAAGAGGAGAGCGAATAACATTATTATACAACTGTATATAAAACAAACATTTGAATTTTTAATACAAGGGTGGGAGATTAAACCTTGGTGTTCAGCCTCCGAACATGAATGACTGACGTGGAGTGAACATCTCGCATATATTATTTACATAAAAAGCAGCAAGGGCTCTCTGAGCGCGCCGAAGAGTTTTTGGAAAAACGTGTTCTGGAACCGAAAATATGCCACTGGTCATTTTCAACCAACTCAAAAATAGAAGATTCTCAAAAAAGAGTGTTTTCACCTCACCACTTAGCTGCCTCATTTCAATTTGGTCCAATTCTTCCCAGATTTAAATTAACCTCTACCCCAACTCTTTCAGGTTATTAAATTGGATTTGTTCTGCTCTTAATCGCCTGTTAAAGGATATCCCATAAGTTTTCTATTGGTCTCTCTCTATTGGCCTTCTAGGTCATCGTAGATCCTTTCCCTCCCAGGAAGGTAAACAGGTCACTAGGAGACATCTCCTTTATATCGGTGGGTGTAGGCCAAGACTCACCGAACACACACACTCTTATTTACGATAACTCCGGACACTCGCACAAGACATGCCTGATAGTTTCATCTTCCTGTTCACACATCCTGCATATGTGTGTCCACTAACCTCTTAGTATGGAGGTGCTTCCTTAGTTGACAGTGGCCAGTCAGAAATCCTACTGTTAATCGTGGGTTTTTCCTGGTCATCGCCAAATAATTCTTCGGCGCCAGCTTTCCAGGGTCGCCCAGGGTCATCCTGGCAAGACTGCTTCCTTTGATTCCATCCCATCTCTTAATGGATTGAGCATGGGTGTGACCCAAGTAACAATGAACGCTGATTTATTGGGCCTGCTTAGACAATAAGCTGATTAGTAGTTGATTGATTTTGTTAAAGACTGATTAAGCTACTAACTTGAATAATGAGCTGAATAAGCGCCGAATCAGACAATATAGATGCCATTATACAGCAGCATCCATAGAGCTGAACTACATACTTAATAAGTGCCTTTTCAGCCAACTTAGTAGATATTGTTCAGCAATATGCTTATATAGCTGGGTTGAATAAGCATTTCTTCAGCTTACTTAATCCGGTGTTGTTCAGCTATTTATTACTAGCTGAATGCAGGCTGAAAAAGCGTTTTTCTACTCATCTAATATTTCATTGTTCAGCTATTTAAAAATGGCTGAGCATGAGCTGGTTAAGCGCTTTTACAGAAATTTGAGCAGCTGTAGCTTAGCTATTCATAGTCAGCTTAGTATGCATTGAATAAACCCTTCTTCAGTGAAGTTAAGAGCCCATTTTGAAAATATTGTTCAGATATATACGTAGTGTGTGAACAAAAAATAGATACTTAAATATATACTTCTTCAGCCATTTGATATTCGCTGAAATGAGAATTTATGCATGCAGTCGTGTATATCATTCAGCGATTTTTAGGTTATGTTTTTGATTATGTCACTTGACTGGCAAATTTATAAAGCTTGCATTCATTACATCAGTTGCTTTAATAATGTTGCTTGGTTCTGCTGGTGGTCGTTCATCATCAGGTTCAATCTAGTTTAATTGAACGTTCGGTACTTCTAATACATGATATAAATATGTTTATGTAGCAGTGGAACTTGGCATAACATGGACTTTTTAATGGGGGCTCTTTATCATGTCTATTTAATTTTTTTTAAAATATTAAATTCAAAGTTGTTCTTCAATTAGTAAGTTTTTTTCAATAAACACATAATAGCAGATATTTCTGAATCATATATTATGTAGATTTACAATTACCATTATTCGCAAACATTTAGCATGTGTTCGTTTGCCGCAGAGACTAAAGATGAATCGATTGTTAAATGATAATCCACGGTTCCCAGGTTCAATCCCCCACCGAAGGAAGGAAGAAAAAAAGTAAAAATATTTGTAAATTCAATTATAATAGCATGTAACTGAGGTACCCAGTTGAGATGAATGAATAATATAAAATTCCGAAATAAGAAAATGTATAATGCATATTAATTTGTTTTTGCTTTTGAACAAGAGCTGCATAGAAGCTTTTTCAGCAATTTAAATCAGCTACACTACACTACACAATCTGCATAAAGGCAGAGCTACAATGACTGAATAAGAGCTGAAGAAGCTATTCTTCAGTCATTACTGGCAGCCATAATGTCCAGTAATAGCTGTTTAAATTCTCCACTTTTGGGTGAATTAGAGCTTAACAAGGGTTTATTCAACATAAATTTAATACCGATATTCAGCTTTAGACTGAACAATAAACCGCTTAAGCACTTTTTCAACCAATATCCAGCATACATTGTTACTTGGGGACGTTTGGCTAGTTCCGCAATTGCCGAAGTCGTTAGGCCGTAGGTGTCACTGGGACCTGAAATTTTCAGTCCAGCCGTTTTCCTGGCTAAGCAATCGGCAATGCGGTTACCTTTACTCCTGTCGTGCCCTCTAACCCACCTCAGGATAATATTGTTATCTGCCGAGGTGTTAGCTAAATCTAGGTGGCACTCTAGTACTAGCACCGATATAACACGTTGTCTGTTCAAGGCTAATAGGGCTTGTCTACTATCAGTGCAGATTGTTATGTTTTTGCCAAAAATTCCTTTTCTGGTTTGTTTTTTTGTGGCAATTGAGGTACCAGTCAGTTCTGTTTGAACCACGCTGGTAATGTTTTCCATTCCACACTTAATCCTTAGGCATAGTGCTCTGGGTAGCTATTCTTGAAGATCATACAATCCGGTGCTTTTCTTGAACGATGGGATCTATCCCGGGCGATCTATCGACTCCCACGGTCGAAATCGACTAATTCTTGAACCCACACATAGAGTAATAAATAAGAACCTATATGTTAACGTTCAAAATTATTTCGTTGTTGCCTGCATTATTTTATACAAAATATCTACTTTTTAGTTATTTTTAGCCTTTTTTTTTGTACGGTTGTCATAATTTTCTGTCACTAATTACTCTTTATATTTGTTATGTTATATTATCAATAATAAAAAAGGAAGTCTGTTTAGTAAACAATTAGTCTTAAAATTGAATAAAAATGAGTCAGTCGCGTTTCACTCCTTACAAAAGAAGTGCCCCCACGAACGGCATGCTTCAAAGCGATGGTCATATAAAAAACTGGAGCCATTATCTTCGTCAATTCGTAATTCCTCCTCTGCCTCCCTAAATCCTCCATCATTACGTGCCAAAAATAATAGTTCTCCATGTCCATAATAAAACACCGATTAAAAACACCGAAAATCAATATAACCACTTAAACTCACGACAAAGAATCTTTTTTCAACTATATGCACATGAATTTGAGATTCAAAGAAACAGAGAACTGACAGAATAATTACGGAATGCTTAGAGAAATAGTAATTATATTCTTATTCCTCTATGACAGACTGTAAACAAATTTCCATTAAAAAACCTCTTCACTAGGCAAGCGCCAATTCATTCTACTCTGCTCCTCTATTTCGGACCATGCGATCCGGAGCGTATGATTTTTATGAGATCAATAATATGGGATCACGGGCCAAGAATATAACGACGATCACCTCAAGTGATCATTGTTCATTGTTCAGGAATAGACGTTCTGGTGTAAACTCCACATCCTGAGCCTTCTCTCACTTTTGAGCCATCTGTATATATGCGTATTGCATTTGTGTTCTGTTTTATTTGTATTTTGTAGGGTTTATTAAACACAAACCTGGGTTTAATTGCATCATTGGCTGCCTGCAGCAGAGGTAGCGCAATAAGCGCTTCTTGCCATAAGCTTAGCCTCAATTGGCCCACTTATACTTCGGGGTTTATACCAGCTGTGCGCAATCGTACTAAGGCCATTCTTCCAGGTAATGTCTGACGAAGTATGCAGCTTGCGGTCGCCAATATATGGAGCAATAGGTATCACATGCTGTAGGTATTTTGTATGTACCTGTCAGTTGCCATACTTCCATTATTTATGACCACTAGGTACGTGCGTTCTGTCGAAGAAAAACCATAACGAATTATCCTCCAAATAACGTTCGTTGAGTCGACGACATACACGAATACGTCTATCATTATGTATTGTATTGTAGACTTCGTTTCACATAAAAAGAACCCACTAGATGTCAAGAAGCTGCAGTTGTATGCGCGAAGAAGCTGCATATTACAATATCTGAAAATCAATATCGGCCAAAGCCTAAGCCTATTATTGTATGAACAATATCTTGACTCAACTGGAAAAAGCACGCATTTCCCAGTCATCCTCAACCCCATTTTCACGTGCCCTGGCAAAACGTATTCTTTCTCTTCGGTGATCTACGGTTGATATAGAACTCAGGGCAGGTATTAAATTGGAATACCTCAAGCGTAACCGAACAATTTCAGGACTAATTTGTAGACCATGTACCTCGCAGAGCTAAATTTATAGGCTATGACACGTCAGAAATCGCTGTCAAAGAGCCGAAATTCTTAAAAATCGATCCTGGATTGGTGTTGTGACTCGTTTTCTTCATTTTCCTGCTCTACGGGCCTAATACTTTGTCTCTAGGAATCTTTGTAGTACACGTGAGATGGTTTCATTAAATCGACGACCTACCCTTCGGTAGCTCCAGCCGTCTTCCCGTAGTAATACGTTTCGAGCACATTCATCGCGAGTCAAATTTCGAATTTTGCCGATCCATAATAAACTAATTTAATAGATTTTGTTAAAAAACGATATATAAAATTATATTTTATATAAAAATAATACAGAGTACATTGGTCCGCCTTCTCAGCAGAGTGTGTGCACCAAATCGATCATAAAAGTACTGCTGCGATATATTCCGCGCCGGATACAAACCATCCAGAATGAAACATGCTGACTCAAAGAAGCGCCTCTGGATACGTTCGATTGCAGAAATGTGTATATTATAAATAGGATTCCATATAACACTGGCATATTCCAGTTTGGTCCGTATAAATGCAGAAAACAGTAAATGAATTGTAGTAAAAGATTTAAATAGTCTCATGTTTCTAATTACGGATCCGAGAATGCGATAAGCGCTTGCAGTGATTTTATCAATATGCGCAGTGAAAGTTAGTTTAGGATCGTAATAAACACCAAGATCTTTAATTAGGTCAGGTCGTACCAATACCGAGTTATCTAGATTACATTGAAACACAATGCCTAGCTCCTTCCTGCAAAAAGACATAACACTGCACTTACTGACATTTAGGTACAACTCATTTTCTATACACCAGTCATTTAGTAGTTCGACATTATTTTGGAGTTTAATGCATCGATAAATATAAGCACTCTCAGAAACAGTATATTTTTTTGTGTGCTCTGGAAGTCGTTCTAATGCCGGGAGCACTGTAACCTATTGGCTTATTGTACTCTACTCCCACATTTAGTCCACCCATCCAGTTATTCCCGTACCTTCGAGTAGACGATTCATTGGATGTGTGCCATATACTTCAGGTGGCACATTAGCTTCTGCGAAGATTGTTTGTCTCCTCGAGTCCAGTGCCTCACAGTCAGATAAGATATGGGTTACGGTCTCGGCCTCCATGCCACAAAGTCTGCAGCTGAGGTCCCCGTTATGTAATCCTATTTTATGCAGGTGAATTTTTTACCGAGGTATGACCCGCAATGATTCTTAGCTTATTCCTACTGATACTCAGTAGTTCTTCGTCCCGTTTCACACATGTGTCACCTATGAAGGTCTTACTGTGAACCTCTGAAGTCTATGTTGGCTTTGTACCCATTTTTGTATTTGTCCTGGGACCACCTTCTTTGTGGTCCCAAGAGCTGGTTATAGTCCAACCTATGCTGCTGCTGAACCTCTTCTCGCGAGTTCATCAGCTTGTTCATTTCCAGAAATATCGTCATGTCCCGGCACCCACACCAATCTCACTTTAATGTGGTCTACTAGCTCATTAAACTTCTTTCTACCAGGCTGGATGTTACTTTGCGGCTATTTAAAGATGCAAGGGCTGCCTGTCTGTCGGTGTCAGTTAGTATGTTTATCCCGTGAGTGTCAGTCCTATGTTTTTTAATTCTGACACATTCTAGAATAGCATAAATCTCTGCCTGAAATACAGAGGTATGTTCTCCTAGTGAAAAGGAGCAGCTTGTGTTTCTGATTTCGCTATACTCCCCTGCTCTTGTCCCTTCCCCAGTTTGTGTATCAGGTCTCTCCTCGGGGAAGCTTCAGTCTGCTTGGGTCATGCCAGTCCTTTCTGTAATTATTTCTACGCCATATTTAGGACTGGGGAGAAGTTTAGTTGCCTTATAGTCTGTATTCATATCTAAAATGGCTCCACTTATGATGACCTTAATGGATATGTGTCCTGATCTAACTAATTTGTTGCTCAGGTTACTTTGCTGCCTAAATAGTCCCATCCTTGCTTCCCCCATTATCACGAGGTGTAATGAAGTAAGGCCAAATAAGGCTTCTGGTGCTGTCGTTGGGTTATACTAGTGGCTCACAAAAATTACTGTAAAATGGGAATTCTTAGAAAGGAGGACAAATTATTTCAAGAATTTAAGTCAGACCTTGTATGTATGTATGTATAGTCCAGGTGATTCAGAGTTTAGTGCGATAATCGCTGGTATCAGCTTGAAACTTTGTATATAGGTTGCAAAAAATACGTGCAATAAAATAGTACTAACCCGCA
>CAJUYI010006656.1:0-13368 GCA_910591695.1 Galerucella pusilla
ATGCTTGCCCCTTCCAACATAAATTGACGTGTTTTTGGATTTTTTTTTAAATACCAGTATTACAAAAGTTATTGAAGGTGGATACTTTTATCTGAAAAGCACTGTATATAACCTTCATTCCAAAAGCTGGAAAAAGAGGCACAGCAAACAATAAAATCCTTCAGACCAATTAATCTAACATCGTTTGTGCTCAAAACGATGGAAAAAGCTATTGGTAATTATATTAGAACGGAAATCCTAGAGAGACTCCTTCTCCACCCGCATCATTTACGGAGACTGCACTGGTACAGCTGACAGAGGATATCCAAGGTGTTCAACACAACCAAGAAACCGTAGTATGCGCATTTTTATACATAGAAGGCGCTTTTGACAATACTCCTTATGAGATTGCCAAGGGAGTATTAAATAGAAGAAGGGTTTGAACTATAAAAATAGCTGGTGTAGGCAAAATTATCATTATAGCTTTCACTAAGAAAAGAAAACTCATCCTCGAAACCATTAAACTTGATTGGAGTCAGGTTGAATGGAGACAAGTCAAGTATCTAGGTTTGACAGTAAACTCCTGTGGAACAAACACGAAAAGGATTATATACAATGCAAAAATGGCTATAGTGGTGCGCAGGAATCTGGCACGGGTTTGGTACCCAGAAACCCCGAGCTGGATGTACGCACTACCATAGCGAGATCAATTATCTCTTGTGGAACCATTGCGTGAGTAGAATAACTGCCAATTGACGACGAGAGAAAACCTCTGCAAAATTCAAAGACTAGCCTGTATATGCATTACAGAAGTAATGAGAACCACCTCACACCACTTAACTTGTTGGAAAGTGTGGCAGAAAGAGCAAGATACAGACTAAGTAGAGAGGGAATCATTAAAAAAAAACATCTCCTTACTGCTTAGAAATCAGAAAACATGGAACATGCCACAAAATGGTATGAGTATAACTAAGAGCCAGGAACAAGCACTCTGAAAGCTTGGGATAAGCAAGCGAAAAATCTCGCTATAAGAAAGTGTTCTCAGTTCAATATTGACATATATAAGGAACATAATTATCATAATGTCGGATAGTCAAGCAGCCATTAAAGTATTGAGCTGGGCAAACTCCATGGCAATAACAATAAGCTTACTGTCGATTCCAGAGCTATATGAAATAGCAGATGAACTAGATGAACACTTTTTTGGGGGCCGGAACCCTTATGCGATATCAGCCCTAATGTAATATTGTTGAAAAAAGAGAAGATCTGGCCATTGGAAATATCTAGTAGGGCTTATACAATCAAAGACTCTTCTGGGTGACTAAAACCTGTTGAGATCAAATTAATGCATAAAAGTCAAAGTAAACTGCGCTAAGAGTTTCAACAGGGATCAAATCATAAGACAGAGAGGTTACCAAAATGTGAGATTACAAAATATACCCCCAGAAAAGAATGATGATTGATGTTTCCTGCACACTGGTTGACGAATTTCCTCTTTTTCATTCATTCTCGAAATAATATATCAAATTAAGTACTATTTTTTTGCTTGAGGATGCAAAAAACCGGAAAATTGCTTATTATTATTCATATTGTCACTTTGAATTGTCAAAGTCACAAAACTGACATTTAAATAAAAACTTCGCTGGTGAAAGACTTTTTAGAATCGCTGAAAACAAAATACATATCCTTTTTCCTCCCGTCAAAGTTGCATAAGTCTGTCTTATTCATCTTACGGATTTTATTTGGAAGTTATGATTAAACGCAATAGAAGAAAACAAAAACGGTGAGTATGTCTCTGTTGAATCGTATGACCCGCATGATAAGACTGCATTTGTTTATATAATAATATGCAAATAAAAGCTGACGAAAGTTATTATCGAAGGATTTCCAAAAAGATGGTGGTAACATTTGTCAATAGCAACAATTTCTCTACAAGATCAAAGAACTGCTGTTCTGATACGTAAATATCGGTTTGTTTGCTGGAAGTAATTGCTGAGTTTCGAATAACCAACCCCCAACGACGTATGATCCTCCATCAAGACAATACAAGTTCCTACACAACTCGAAAAACAAAGTTTTTGAAGCAAAACATCGAATTGCTGGACCATTCTCCACACAGTCCGATCCAAGTCCATAAGACTTTTTTACTTTTCCGAAAAATAAAAATTAGCTGCTTGGTATGAAGATGCAGTAAGTCTTCAAAAACTCTACTATGAATGTACCAAGAAGCGATCTCCTCTAGCTCCAGGGACGTATATAAGGGGGGTATTGGGGGGTTCAAACCCTCCCCATAGAAAATACAATAAAGGTACAATAATTTTTTATTAGCATACTGCCGCAATATGAGTATTCATCGGGACGTGGCAATAGAAATACATTCCTCAAAAATTGTGAATAATTGAGCTGAAAGGTTAAATTTACTTTTGTGAGATTGATTCAGCAGAAGGGGGCAAAACGAAAAACGATGTTTAAAAATACTTCTAGATGTAGCAAAATCAAACAAATAATTAAAACAAAACTTAACATTATTTCTTGAACTTGAAAAATTGCTTTAGGTCGTGGCACTCGATTTTTTTTGCCTTAGGCGGCGTCTTCAATAAAGCTTTCCTCTTCTAAACCTATCAGATGAAATAAAATCAAAACCCTCCCCATGTAAAAGCTATAGCTACGTGACTGTCTAGCTCTTACTGTTTTCTCAATATTTCCAACAAAAAAAGTAAATTTTCTCGTACTATATTATTATCATTCCGTCAGTTAATATAACTCTGACCTCTTTAACCTATTTTGTTATCGTTCATCCTAAATATTTGTGTTATAAACAAATAAATATTCTCATTAATTAACATACACTTATGAAAGTAAAGATTTCGAGTCAGGATTATAAACAACCTTAACGTGAATGATTCGATAACAGATTAAAAGCGCAGCCTTCCAATTTGCAACCGGAGTTGCCGTGTAATATTATTTGGTTGTTTATTCAGTCATAGTAACGTACACACAGCGTTGTTGAATGGTCGAATTTTGTGGTAAAAGTAATGATTTAATGTTGCAATGTCGATATTGGAACCCGTAACTAATGAAAGTGAAAAAAAGTGAGTCAATCTAATTGTAAGTACAGATATATATTTACTTTCACGAGATTTAATGAAATATATATATACAGGGTGTAGAAGCTTTGAGTGATGTGATTGTTCCGTTTTAAATATTGTTAAAAAAGCCGTTTTTAAATGACGAAGTTTTTATTTAAAAGTTAAAAAAAAACACGTTTGCTTATAGCAAGAAGATGCAAATAAATCAATATCAGTAGAGAAAAAGTTAAATATGCGATAATAGTAACATCCCTACATGTATTTGTACGATTTCTCCAGTCCAGAATTATGCTCTAAGAGCTCCTGAACGGATGGTATCTACCTTATACTGATTAGGCGCAAATACACCGAAACCAGTCTATAAGTGATATTTTTCTTTCGAATTGTTATATCTTGCAAATATACCAACCCCGTTTAACTCTGAAGTGTAATTCAATGTCCTTCGTGGCATACAGCCAAGGAAGTAGTTGTTGCTTTTTAGTTAGTGGTCTTTGTTCTTTGATTTCCAAAGACTATGTGAGGCGTTATAATAGTATTACCTTTGACATAGATCTTTTAATTTAGTTTCAAATATATTGATATTATTATGAAAAATATCATCACCAATAGCGGTTGTAATCATAAAAGATTTTTAAAAATTCGAATTTGAAATTGACAAACTTTTATATTGAAAATGTTTTTATTAAAACAAACAATTTTATTTTTATAATCTACATTATATTCAAACTTAAAGTGACGCGTTTCGCTAACACAGTAGCTTTTTCAAACGAATGGAGGTTATACAATGAGAAACTTTTAATTTATACAGTGCCTTAATACTAAATTATACGGATATTTAACAATAACTCTAGAACAAGTATTTCCTTCTGATAAAAACAAAAATAACCAATTTAAAAGCCTAACTTACTTTGGAATACCATCCTTAAAAATAAAATCATTTTTAGAAACTTTAGACTTGAATATTTGCTTCAAAACTGACAACAATTTATCCAAATTCATTAAAAGCAACAAATCCAAATCTTCAAAACTAAATAAATCAGGAGTTTATAAATTAAAATGGGGTAATGACGACTGTGATAAAATTTATATAGATAGAACTTTTAGGAATTTTAAAACTAGAATTTCGGAACACAAACGTAGTTATTACAACCAAAAATTAGATTCCAACTATTCAAATCATTTATTAGCAAACCAACACTCTTTCGATTCAAATTTTGAAATTTTGCATATAGAAACTAAATCCTTCAAATTGAATCTTTTAGAAGCCCTAGAGATAAATAAAAACAAATATTCAGATAATCTTCTTAACGACCAACTTGATATTAACAATTCTCCATTATTAAACCTTTTTACCTAGAAAGATTCCTGTATGATGGTTGTGAATGAGTTTCCAGGTAAACTTGTTAAATACTTTAGTTAATCCCATATTTAGACAAATTCATTTCATTTCCTTGTAAATAGATTATAATTTTATTGTTAAATATCCGTATAATTTAGTATTAAGGCACTGTATAAATTGAAAGTTTCTTATTATACCTCCATTCGTTAGAAAAAGCTACTGTGTTAGTGAAACGCGTCACTTTAAGTTTAAATATAATGTAGATTTAACAAAATAAAATTGTTTGTTTTCATAATTTACTATGGATCAACATCAAGTAAAAGCGTCATCTATTCAATTTTTGAAAATGTTTTCTTTGATGTCAAACAAGTGTATAAAAAATAACATTTATCTACGACCACCTTTGAAATTAGTCATTTACGAACCAAAAAAAAAATTTGTGAAATCATACATTTTATACATACCTACGTTAAAAAGCGTGTGTAAATGGACAACGCTTTTTAAATGGGGTTTTTATTTTAACACTCTTTTTTAGCTACGTAATGATCGAGTTGTCTTGAATTTAGTCGTTTGTTGTATAAACTTTTATGCTGTCAGTAAATTTGACAGAAGTATCAGACATAGTGAAAAATATTTACTGTTATATTTAAAATGTTAATCACACTTATTTTAAGGCCGATTCATGCAACGTGCATTATAATTACATTTTCATTACATTATAACTACACTTAAATTACATTATCACTGCCCAATCAAACCAGTTCATGGAACGAATTAATCATGAGCTGACAAGACTGGCAATTGATAAACGTCATATTATTTGAATCGTTTGTGGTTGTGCTAGAAGGTCAGTTATTTGAAATTATTTGGAAGTTATGAGGTTCTCTCAGCAAAAAAGTGTTGAAATATATCAGTTTCACTACTTTTGAAAGTATTAGTGGCTGCTCGAAAAAGAAGGAGACCTCGTAATGACAGCTGTAACATTTTTGGCGCATGCGATTTAATAGTTTTTACCATAGACATAGACATTATATTATATTTCTTTATGGTTTTCACTGAAAATATAATGTAATTATAATTTAAAGTTGAAAGTAGACCAACTTCTTGATGCAATAGTGTAATTGAAATTCAATAATGTGGTTGCATGAACATCATATGGGAGACTATAGTAATTAACTTTTCCTATTGTAAATGTAGTTATAATATAATGATAATGGACGTTGCATGAATCCGCCTTTAAATGGAAGGACCTCGAGAAGAATGCATTTCTTCGGATTGCACACCACCTTTTGTTTATAGAAAATTTATTTTTATGTTTTTTAACCCCGTCAGAACACATTTTTTATTTTTTCTTCATGTGGTCGTAGATAAAGTTTTTTATGACACTTGTGCGTGAAGTACTTTTGCGCACTAGTTGCGAAAAAGGCACTCGCTACGTTCGTGCCATGCATTTTCGCAACTCGTGCGCAAAAGTATAACTTCACGCACTTGTATCATAAATAACTATTCTTTTTTAAAAAAGATTTAATCTATTTAATGAAATCTTTTTGTAATAAAATATCTGAATATTGCAAAATTGAGGAAGGTAACCACCTTCCTCAAATTAAAAATTAAAAATAATCTTTTGGGACGTTTATGACAGTAAACGGACGTCGAGTGCCAAAAATTTCTGCATACTTGCAGTATGGATTCTGCAGAAATAGTATATTGTGCAACAAGTGCCGCAAACACACGAGTGAGAAAAGTCCCCGCATGTTGCACACTATACTTTTTCTACTGCACAAACTGTGACAAAAGTGTAGACGCCTTTAATTTTTTTGACAACTTTTCAAAATTTACCAAAAGTACACTTTCCGAAAAAGATTTTATTTTTGTATTTCTTCTCCACTCTATAAATTTTTCGTATGCGAATTCATACTTTTTTCTTGAAATTTCCGGCCACAAATCTTAAGATACTTTTGCAGCTTTTTCCAATATCTCAGGCCGAGTATCTGTCAGTATCCATATTATTTATATTATAAATAAGTACTTATATGTCTGGTTAAACTAATATTTTCAATAGAAATTGGGATGTTTATAAGCACAATTGAAACTACCTTTTACAATTTAAAAACATTTAATAAAATATGACAGTTTTGTGACAACTAAGTAGGTATTTAAAGATGACAGTAGCAAATACTAAGTTTTTGGCGATTTTATTTAATTCTCCATAATGTATGTGTCGTGGGTAATGTGCCGTGAGAAATGATATTTCTCACAGTATGGGCAATATTTGGCTCTGAAATTAAGTAAGCTATGAGAAATATATCACTTTTCATAGCAGTTGTACAATAGTATATTATGCAACGAGCACAAAATGATGCCCATTTTTCACGAGGATGAAATTTGCACGAGCCGAAGGCAAGTGCTGCAATTCATACGAGTACAAAATGGCCATTTTGTTGCGAGATGCATACTATACTTTTTCTATGACAACATATCGTTCACGTTTAATACATGCATACATTGCAAAAACTTTGAGAGAAATGAACTGATAATATTTCATTACTCCGAATTCCCCTCTAATGGGCTTTGTATCAGAATTGAAATATGAATTGAAGAAATATGTAATTTTTTTTGCTATTTCTAATAGGTACACAGGAATAAATGCCTATAAATATGTATTTGTAGAAAACAACTAAGAAATTACTCGTTACTTACTAAAACTTTGACAGAAACGATCTGCTGACATTTCATCAATTTGTCGCTGGACGTCATAATTAGACAATCCGTAGTCGTTGTGATTTTAGAGTGTGCCTAGACATAACACGAAATATTCCATTTCGCATTTGTTGCTTAGCAACTTGCCTAGCAGCCGATGCAAAAATGAAATTATGTACAAAATGTGCTTGTTTATTATTGTAGTTATGGTTATAAAATGAACATTTATCGAGGTTGTCGTAGAAAAAAATAATTTTGAAAACTTGCTGTGTTCGTTTTTTAAATTGCATCAGAGGTATTTTAGTTGCATTTCATACGTCATGAAAATATGATACTTTTGTTATTATTAATGGAAAAAAAACCAGTAAGTGCTATCGTTGCATTGTAAATATAATGACACGCAATTTTCAATGACAATATACAGAGGGTGCCATTTTAAAATAAAAAGTAAGTGGTAGCTACCAAAGGGCTGTTAAAAGAAAAACTTTTTTTCATAAGTCGTTAGGAAGGTTAGCCAAAATGACATACTCCTAGTTATTTTTCCCAAGTTTATAAATACCTGGTTACCCAATTTTAATATTTAATCTTGCACTTTATTAGCTAATGTCTCCCATTAAAGTGTCTAATCCATTAAATTCGATGAACATTTTTTCGTAAACATTGCAGCTACGTTTATATGTTGTCGCTAATTGTTTGAATTCCACTGTGTCGTTGAATTGATTTATAACATTAATTATACCCACCAGTGGCGCCATGTTTTAATGTGTGGACAGTATTTCATTCCAATATAAGCGAAAAAAACGCACTATCCCAATAAAAACCGTTCCTGGAACGTGCACTTCACTGGATTCCATTTCTAGTAGACTATCATATCGTTGGAATGTCATAAAATGAAATATTTCATTTCACATTTTGCCACAGATGTGATCTACTATGAATGGACCTTAATACAAATTTGATAACAAAATTTTGCAGTCTTAAACTTCAAAATAATTTTTTGATTGTGTCAGTTAGGGATAAAAATTAATTTCTACTTATTTTTTCTTGACAACGGTAGCTGGAACGCTACCGAAACGTTGAAATAAAGAATTTAAAAATATTGTGGTTTAATTTCCCAAGAAATTGAAAAAAGAATGAATAATATACCACAAGGAACATACAGAAGGTTTGTTTTAATTATAATCATTATTTGTTGTACGACCGGCAAGTTTTAAAATATAATTTTTTAGTAATTAATTAGCATGATATTTTGGAGACCATTTAAAATTGTAATATAATATCTTATAAAAGATAAAAATTTTAATAATAATTTTTAATTTCTGTAATGTAAGTGTTCAAAATGTTCACCATTTCGACGCAAACAAGCTTCATATCGATTTTGTAAGTCAATAATCATATTTATAAAAAGTGGTTGATGTAACTGCCGAAAAATATTTTGTATTATTTCCCGTAGTTCGGCAATATTCGCCGGCGGATTTTCCGAGTGAAATATTTTGTCCATCATTATGCCCCAAATGTATGCGTCAGGTGGCGTCAGATCAGGTGAATGAGAAGGATATTCGAAGTCTGTTCCCCGAGAAATTATTCTATAATCGAAATGCTGACGGAGTAAGTCTAAGGTGCGCACAGCTGTATGCACCATCTTGTTGGAACCATTGTGTGCGAAACTGTAGATTTCGTGCACGGCAAAAGTTATTTAGATCTCTCACACAAGGTATACTAATTTTCCCTCTACAACGCTCTTGGTTGACAGTAAGTGGATTCTGATTATCATCTTCAACGAAATAAGGACCAATCATGCCATGACCAGATACCGCGCACCAAACGGTAACTCGAAGACTGTGAAGTGGTTTCTCTACAATGACATCAGGACGTTCAAATCCAAGGAATCTGGTTGTTTGTCGATTGATATAGCCGCTAAGATGAACGTGACTCTCGTCTGAAGAACATATGTTTTTAAAAAATTCGGGATCTTCGTAAATTAAACTCAACATGCGACCACAGTAAATTTCTCTTGCACGTTTCTCCGCAGCATTTAGTCGTTGTCCAACTTGAATACGGTATGGATAACCACCAATTGATTTGAACATGCGACGTAAAGACGTTTCACTAATGTTGAGTTTACATGCAGTTCTTACAAGACTTCTTTGAGGTGATTGCACAACTTGGTTAAAAACACGTCCTTCATTTTCGTTAGTGCATACTGTTTTTCGACGACCTGAAGAACCTTTACGTTGACACAATACACTACCAGTGCGACGAAATTTTTCAACAACAGCTAACATCACACTTTTACTGGGAGCTGCTTTATTAAATTTTTGTTGATATTTTATTGACACCTGTTCTAAGCTTGGACCATCATTACGACCTTTTCCGTATGAACGAAAACAATGCTCTACCTAAAAAACTTTTTCTTCCGTTGTTAGAACCATTTTTAAATCAAATTTAACTGCAGCGTACTATTAATATATCAACTAATGACAATTAAGTCAAATATGACAAATCCATATTACATAAACAACTCCACAGCACTCTCTGTTTCGGACGAATTAACGACTACCTGCTGTGGGTTTTGGTCTTAAATCAGTCATGTTGCATAAGTCAAAACGAAATATCTTGAAACGAAGTATACGATTGTGGAATTCCATAAATTCTATCCTATAAATAATTCACTGTAAAATAAGGAAGTAGCGTGATAAGGACATTTTAATAACTGATTAGATTCGTTGGATATCGTGTCCATTTCGTATTGTTCGGGGCTATCTATTTTCTATTTGTGCCTGGGTATCAAGTAAGTTAATTTTCTTAGAAAGTTTTCTGATTCATCGATCAGTTTTTATTTTGTGCAAAGAATTGTCCTTATAGCGTGGGGTGAACCACCCTGCGAAATACTGTCACAAACGGGAAATCACGCGAAATCATGGGAAATCTTGCGCAATCCCGTGAAATCATGCGAAATCTTGCGCAATCATGCACAATAATTAGCAAAATAGTGAAATTTTCCGGTACTAAAGTCGCACGAAACACGAGAAATCTTGCGAAATCATGCGCAATCACGCGAAATCTTTGAAATTACACTATTTGCGAGATACTGTTACATTTTTGGCATAGTGGTTCACCCCTGGGTGAACCACCCTGCGAAATACTGTCACAAATTTGCGAAATCACGGGAAATCACGCGAAACACGGGAAATCACGCGAAATCATGGAAAATCTTGCGCAATCCCATGAAATCATGCGAAATCTTGCGCAATCATGCACAATAATTAGCAAAATAGTGAAATTTTCCGGTACTAAAATCGCGCGAAACACGGGAAATCTTGCGAAATCATGCGCAATCACGCGAAATTACACTATTTGCGAAATACTGTCACATTTTGGGCATAGTGGTTCACCCCTGGGTGAACCACCCTGCAAAATACGGTCACAAATTTGCGATATCACGGGAAATCACGCGAAATCAAGCGAAATCATGGAAAATCTTGCGCAATCCCGTGAAATCATGCGAAATCTTGCGCAATCATGCACAATAATTAGCAAAATAGTGAAATTTTCCGGTACTAAAGTCGCGGGAAACACGGAAAATCACGCGAAATCTTGCGAAATCTTGCGAAATCACGCGAAATCATGCGCAATCACGCGAAATCTTGCGAAATTACACTATTTGCGAAATACTGCCACATTTTTGGCATAGTGGTTCACCCCTCGCCTTATAGTTTTTGCTGACCTAGTTGAAATCCCGACCCATCTTCCTATGGATGTCTTCTTGAGATTCTCTATAGGTAAGATTAGACCATTAGCTGAGCTAATAGTCTTATCACCTGTTCGAGAATCTCTTGTTTTTTCGGGGTGGTCGTCTTTTTGGATGTCACTTGCACCGTTGCTTTTGGTGGTGCTTTTTTGCCATCGTGTTATTTGGGGCCCCAAGTGTGCTAGTTGGTTGGAATTGTTTTATCGGGAGGAACACAGAAAGGCACAAATATACAGGTTGTCCCATTAATAGTTTTGAATGCGACGTCACGTGACCAAAAACAAATTGGGTAACACAATAACAAGAAAAGATGCAACATTTGCTCTAATTTACACCCCCAAAATTATAATTATCTACTACTATCTAGTTAAATTATCAAGTATACAAGAAAGCATACAAAAGTAAAACTAATAAATAACAAGCAATAAAAAAATCCATGTTGGTGAATTATTTTTGAAAGTATTCTAATACTTCGTCTGCTGCATATATTAGCAGTGTTTGAAAATATTATAATATAAGACCTTGTAACGAATATCTTATCAATTAGATACACTAATTTCTATAACGATTCGGAAATTACTAATTGGACCTTGGATATCGTTCACGTGAAGCTACTAATTACCCCGTTCGTTTGCATAAAATTACAAAACTGATAATCTATTTGACTTGGTGAATACATGGTATTTGTTGAATTAATCTATGAAATTGACGTTAAAAAATATAATCTGCAACCTCTTTTGTACGAAGTAGGTAGGTACTATAAAAACTTTCATGTTCACTTTTATATATGGAATAAAATAAATAAATAACACCTTAACGGAAATGATTTTCTACTTTTTCCACTATCAGTGGAATTGAAAACCTATTTTGCTAGTAACTTTGGTATACGTTTTTCTTCTACTCATTTCCTGTAATTTTGAGATAATCTCTGGAGTTGCTTTCTGATTTAAATAATAATAGACTGCCCAATAGCAGTATATATTATTCAACTTGCATTGCGGCTCGCGACATAAACGCACCATCGTGAATAATAGCTAATTATATGCGAGTAGAATACTATATTTTAACCAAGACGATGAGTTACCTGTTCAAGTAAAAACTTTTTTGTCAAACTAATACACTACAGTTTATTACAGAAAACTACTAATTACTTCTTATGTTATTGAACAGATTATATATTTAATAAGTATTCAATTCACTGTCTGATTCACTTTCCATTTTGAATTTTCTAGTAATATCAATCAAACACCAGTATAGTTATTGCAATGAATTATTTAAAACGTCACTTCTGCTTTTGACATACACCATACACACTAGATAAAAAACTGCATATAAAACGATCTACTCGTATACAGGGTGGTCCTTAAATAATTGTACACAGAAGTACAGTAAAATTTTCACTTCAAAATATTGCCATTCAAACCAACTTGCCTTTATAAAATGTTGATATTAAGAGAGATACAGGGTGTTGAACAGGAAATTTCAATTTTCGTTTTTTACTAACGCTTTTTGACGTATATGCACAAAAATTTGAAGTTGGGTGTTTTTGGATATGAGAAATCATAATTTTGTACCTATTTCGATGTATTTTGTAGAGGACGGCACATAGACCACGTATGCGGCATACATGTACGCAAAACTTTTATGCCTTTTACATTAGCGCTATTTTTGTAAAAAATAATTAATGCCACATCATTACAACAACAAAAAAGTATATCTGTTAGTATCTCCAAATCTTAACGGTTTTAGAGATAATCACATTTTGGTGATTAACTACATAATTATTATTTAAGGGGCATCTACCAAATTCGACCTTTCACAATTATGCTTTGTATATTTTTTTGTTTCCCTACGTCCTCACGTTTAAGTTCACATAACGAAAATTTTATTAGAAATATGAAAGCTCCGCAACATGTAGGTAGCCAAGCGGTCCAAGCGGATTTTGGTTCACGTACTACTCTATAAGCTTCGTCAGTACTGAACTGGGAGAACGCCGAGCGTTGTATCAACAATGGAACGGCACGCGAATACCGAAGCAGAGAGACAATGTCAGTCATAGAAGGATAGAAAATCGATAGATGGATTTTTATCCGATATTTTAGTGGTAGCAACCGAATTTCCATAAGGAATTGTACGGTCATAAGTAATTTGAGGATTCTGAGATTTTTATATAGTATTCATAAAGCTTCAAATTAGACTTCTTATCAATTAGTTTTTCCATTTAATCCATATTTAATTCTTTACAAGTGCTCAAACTTTGCTTAATATGTGTAATTACCTCATGATTCGTATTTTTTCAACAAAATTTGGTTAGCATTTGAAAGTTTTTATTCGATGAGAACTCTAAGTTCAACATTAATCTGCATGATATATTTTTTTCTTACTTTTCAATACATCCATTACTCCAAAATTCTTTGCCAAAAATATTTCGATATTTTGTAAAATCGCTGCCGATAGATTCCCCTTAATGATATTACGTTCGAAAAATGTAGTTGTGTGAATATTTTTAA
>CAJUYI010006657.1:0-13367 GCA_910591695.1 Galerucella pusilla
AGTTATTAAAGGTGGATACTTTTATCTGAAAAGCACTGTATAAAGATTGTTAATTTAAATTATTTTAAATATAACCCAACAATGTTTCTTACTTCTTGTGGTTTGCAATTAATTCTTCAAGGCTTCACCAGAAACATCTACATACGCCATTTTTGTTACCGTTATTATTTAAAGGCACACTTTAACATCCCTTTAAAAATAATAGTTTTAACAGGCTATTTTAAAGGAATCCTTTAAAATTTTAAGGGAAATGTGGTTAGTGAATACCGATTTGATTTTAGCGCCGGCTAAATTTTTAACGGCCTCTAAATTTCAAAGGAAGAGTTACAGAATAGGCCCCTTGGTCGTTTGAAACATAAACATCATGTCTTTGTTAACGTCTTTATTTTTTGCGAAGGAACAATTCAAATCAAAAATTTAAAATGCAAATAACACGGTGTAAGTTTTGGTATTGTAAAATTGCTGCGAGCGAGACAACTGATGCAATGCCGTAAAAATGCTGACGAATTCGATAATATGCAAGTGATTGAAGGATGAAAGACGAACGCAATAAACGGAATACGATCATTATTTTTTTTATCCAGATAAGTGGCATTTTCGATACATTGTAAGCAAATTGTACACTTCCCAATTCAAATTTCATAGCATTATTGTATTGGAATTTAAAAGTACATTTTATTTAAAAGATTTCGCGAAAAAAATTAGTGTTCCACTCAACACTCGAATTTATTTTTTCAAACAATAACTCAATTGGTTCCAAATGAAGTTTGGTTCAAATTATATCGTTGGCATAATTTACTACTGATCTATTTTAGCGTCATTATGTATAGTTTATTTACGATAAATTAACTCCAATGTTAAATTGTCATATACCTGGAAATGTTATTGTCACTTTGACATCGATAAAAAAGGTGCATCCTTTTTTATCGCGATAAAAACTCCTCTTCCTCGTCACTTTTACACAATGACAATGAGTCGCAAATTTGGTTACTTATAAGATAATTATTGTTGTTGTTCATCCATATATTCTGTCGTTAGTTTATCTTGCTAAAAAACACTCGAGCTTTCCTTTTATCAGATAAATTTCTCTTTAACTCAAAGTTTTGCCAATAACTAAATTTGCTCGAAAAACTGACATTAGATAAAATTAGTGATTGGCAAAACTGTTTCTTTGCAAAGAGAAATGTATCCGATAAAAAAAAGCTCTTGTGTTTTTACTGTTGATAAAAAGACGATGACGTTGCAAAACAAAATATTGTGATGTTGCCAAGCTGTAGTTTTTTTCTTTACTTAACGAAAACTAGAAAAGTCAATCTGATGTTAGATTGACATAATAATGAATACAAATAGGGAATTTTACTTACGTATCTTACAGCAGTAAGCGGGAGAAGCGGGCCCCCATTTCGGCATTCTTGTTCAAAATAGTTCAACAAAGATGTTACCATCTCTTGACGTATTTACTGTTCAGCTGCTTCGGCATTTTATTAACTACACACTGCAGATTTGTCTAAATCAGGGCTTCTGAAACTATGGGTTGCGACCCCATTTGGGGTCGCGTAGCAAAATTCTGGGGTCGCGAGAGATAAAAATACAATTTAACAGAAAATGTTTTTTTAACTTGTAAAATTATTGTTATAAAGATAAAATAACAATTATCGTAGATAAATATTGTATAAAATAAATATGAACAGTTTTGAAACGGAAAGCTCAAGAGGAATTTGCTGAGCTTTCGAGTGAATCAAACTCAAAACTACAATTTCAAAAAAGCCCTTGACTGAATTCTGGATCGGAACTAGAACTGAATTTTCCACAATCGCTGATATGGCGTTAAATGTACTTCTGTCTTTCAACACCACATATTTATGTGAAGTTACTTTCTCAGCTTCAACACATATTAAATCCCAATATCGTTCAGCGTTAAAAAATGTTGAAGAGGTCTTGCGTCCAGCAGTTTCAAACATTCCACCAAGATTTGATTTGTAATGCAATAAAAAACAGGCACATCCATCTCATTAAATTTTTAACTTATACTTTAATTTAATACTTACCACGCAACTACTTGAATATATTCGAGAGAATTAAGACGGTCAGAATCCACTTTTATTTTTGAAACTATAATAAATACCATTTTATAATTTTTAGTGCAATTTTTAATTTTAGATTTTTGTATGTTTCAAAACGAATTCTAAAAGTAACTATTTTCATATGTTATGTATATTGTTACCTAATAAATAAATCATCAAAAAATATTAATTTTTTTTTATATTTGTATGGGGTCGTCAAGAAACTCGCAATCATAAATGGGGTCGTGAATTACAAAAGTTTAAGAAGCCCTGGTCTAAATAATTAGTTATGAAAATAACTGTTTTTTTTAATCCTAACGAAACCAAAAAAAAACTTGTAAATATTAGGCGATGATAGAATGTCAATAAACGTCAAAACAAACTAGGGAATTTTACCAGTTGATCTGACAACGCCTTGAAGTTTTGCCAGCCCGTTAGCTGTAAATTGCCCTGGCTGTTGAGGATAAATTGTATTTACAGCTTGTAAATTAATATTTTTTATTCTGATAAGCAGGAAAGTAACTGAAAATGACATCATCGTCTTTTTATCGTAAAAATCCTATACTAAGTGTGTTAAAAAAAATCTGAAACAGGTCGATTTCTATTCTTAAATTGACAATTTACAGTGTGAAAATATTATCCCCCTCCAGCACCCCCTCGAAACATAAGTTTTTTTAAATTTGTTGCAATCATAACTGAAAAAATGTATTTCTTAAATGTAAATTTTTCATAATGTCTATCACAAAACTTTACGTAGAATGAAGATAATAATGTCGCATAATAGTGGAGTCAATGAATACATAAAACAGGCAATCTTCGGAAGTGGTCAAGAACAGCTCCGATTTTGATGTTTCTTTTTCTTTAAAATCAGAAACCTCTTGGAGTGGGGACGGAACTATTTATCTTGTTTAAACAATATCTGTGATATTTATGCACAAAAAATAGTATATTATTGAACGAGCAATTTATGATAGCCATAATTCACGATGGGTGACGTTTGCGTCACGAGCCGCAGGCGAGGGGCGCAAGTCACCTAAGTGAATTATGGCCATAAATTGCGAGTAGAATACTATACTTTGTCCACGACACTTAATTTATTTATTAATAAATAAAAGTCAGTAGGGATTTGGCATATTACTAACCTCAAAATGTTGTGGCATCTACTTCAAATAATTTGACATAATATATAGAGATAGGCGATACTGTAGAGAGTATCAATACAATGTACCGTTATAAATATATTGTTTTAAAATACATAATATTAGAAAATATCGGTATGAAAAGTATCAATACTAAAAATTACAATATATTATAGATACGATATATGTCAGAAACAAATTTCCTGAACAAAATACACAGATTTAATAGTTTATTTCATATTGTACCCCCATCTCTAGTCGTGAATTATGAACCATAATACACTACAGTGTATTATGAACCATAATTCACGACAGTTGATATATGGGTACCATATACCTTTAGTTAGGAGGTAAAATATTGACTTATTATTAGTTGGTCGTGGACAAAATTTCTAATATACAATGTCCATATTAAAAACTTTTAAATATATTAATGAATGTTATAAACAATTATCTATAAGTTTGTTTTGTGAAGTAATGACATGGAATTAATTTGTGGACCAAAATATAAACTTTTTATTGACCATAGAAAATTCATTATTTTATATACAAAAAAAGTACATTCAATTTTCCTTCTCATTTCGCGTTTCGGAGACTTCTTCATCTTCCTCAAGTGGTGGGTGGTTACTGCAGTCATTTCCGCCGCAAACTATGCAGGCTGGTGAGCAATGAAGACCACTTCTTCTGCAGCCACACGCTGAACCGCATCCTATTTTGCAAGAGCAAAATATCAATTTTAAAACGTTGTCAGGTGCTGCTGGTTGTGTCATTTTGATTGGTTTTAAATAATTCTCTTTTCGCAACCCCATTCTTCAGGTGGTATCGATGAATTATTTTTCCATTGTTGAACTTGTAAGTAGACTCTTTTAATATGTTGTTTTGCTGCATCTTCTGTCGGAGGTAAGGAATTAAGTTGTACGCTTTTATTTTTTCAAGTTAATGCTATGAAACGTTTATATCGCAGTTCATTCAAGCATTTGGCAGTTTTAGCACCATGCATTGCTAGAATACAATCAATACCATCATTAAAAAGCACTTCTTCATTTTGCTCTTCAACCATAAAATTTTCAGCTGCTGCATGTAATTTTTGATTATCATCAAAAAGTTTAATAAAAACATTTTTTCCTTTTTTATAGAAAGCGGAGGTGGTATCACATCCAGTGAATGCATGAATAAAAAACAGATGGGTTTTTTTAAATATTTGGATATTTCTCTAATATTGTTTTTGTTGAGTAAGCTCGTTGCAAGATATTATTTTTTAGTGGTTTAAAAAAAGAATTTCTTTATCATCAGCTGCTAAAACTAACACATCAATATCTTCAGCTACAACAACTACTTGTAGAGAGGAACAATCTAAAGCAGATTGCACAATTAATCGATAAGCATCACTTTCGGCTTGACTCCAATCAATATTATTTTCGCCTAGTCTTTTGCAGAGAAGATTAATAAACCTATTTTTATTTTTGCTATTACCTAAAAGTTTCTCTTTCGTTGTGTTTAAAGGCATGTCTTCTTCAAATAAATAATCAATGGAAGTATTGCCGATATATCTACGATTTCTCTCAGACACTTCAGTTCCATCATTACTATATCCATCAAATACAACTTTAACTTCAGTGCCATAATTATTACGTAAATATCTAATATACTGTTGACAAATATCTGCAAATTTTTCATTTTTGGAACTTTTGGAACTTTAGTTCTTTACGCTAGGTTATGTTTGAGCGACCAGGGGTCGCGACGCAAAAGATCTGGCCGTTACGCGTTACGTTACGCTACGTTATGTTACGTTGCTTCGTTATGTGCCTTGCTTGCGTGCTTGTGCCTCCTTAGTCTCTATCTCGTTTACGAAGCAGCGATTCATAATAATAATAATATGCTCCTGCCCGGATTCGAACCCGGGCCGCCCGCGTGCAATGCGAGCATTCTAACCACTGAACCACCGATGCTATATTGAAATTATATGCAAAGCTGGTATTCACAGTGCTGGTGATCTACTTGAATTTGTTCGGATACGTTTTTACTATTATTTCCATAATTTTTTTTGGACAAAATGATATGAGGATTAAGGGGTCTAGCACATTAACTTTTCGAAATACAGGGTGTTGAAATTTGGAAAACTTGAATGTTTTAATTTGATAACTTTAAAATGGATGGATAAATTGATTTGACATTTGGCAGGTTGTTTTTAAATGTAAAAGGGCATATTTTGAAAGAAATTGTGTAACTAGTGTGGATATGATGGCCATATCGCACGAGGACGAAGTTTGAGCACGACGCCGTAGGCGGAGTGCTCAATCGTTCAAGTGCGATATGGACAATCCACACGAGTCGAGCAGCATATTTTTTCTACGACCCACTTAGGAAAAAATCTAGAAAATAAAAATTTCTATAAACTGTAATATAACTTCAAATTAAAAATTTAACAATTCAATTTTATGTTTCCACTAATTTTGTGGTAAACGAATGTCCAATTTGTATAATGCTACGGTTTCCTTTTTTAAATATACGATGCTGTCATAAGTAGATGTTGCCAGTCGGACTCCCTCATGGAGGGTACCGTACCATTATCTATAATAATGAATATTCTGCTAAATATTTCAAACGTCTACCTGTTGTCGTTATTAATGTCAAGCAGAATGATTATTTAAAAATAAAATTAACAATAAAAAAAATTCCTCGCGGGGAATCGAACCTGGGTCTACCGCGTGATAGTCTGGTGTGCTTACTACTCAACCACCAAAGAATATGCAAATTGTTTATCTATAACGTCAGATGTATTACATAACTTTTGCTTAAAAGGAACTAAAGTTCCTACCGTGTGTCCCGCGACACGTTCTACCTTTTTTTTAATATTAAATTATTGTTAAAAACTTTTTTGTAACTATTTGTTACAATAAGATTAATATTATGGAGATTTTTTTACAAAAAAATAGAGACCAAACCGAATTTTTTATATAAATATCCTTAATATTGTTTAAACAATAGAAATAGTTTCGTCCCCGCTCTAAGAGGTTTATGATTTTAAATAATATAAAAAAAACAAAATTGAAAAAAAAAATTCATCAAAATTGGAGCTGTTCTTGAGGACTTCCGAAGCAAAGGCTTCATTGAAAATGTATTTCAAAGTTTTACATAAAGAAAAATGCCACCCTTACAATGTTCAGTTGGTTCAGGGGTTAAATGAAGATGATCCTGATAGGAGGCAAGAATTCTGTAGGGTAATGATGGACAGAATGGACGCAGATTTGCAGTAGGTACATTTTTTTATGAGGCTACGTTTTATTTAAACGGAATGGTTAACAGACAGAACTGTAGATATCTAACTCAATATCCTAAAAAAAGTGAACGTTCGGGCTGATATTATTAACAATAATATTTCCGCCCCTTATTTTTATGAGGGCACAGTAAATGGTGAGGTTTATCTAAATTTTTTGATCAACTTTTCAGTGTCTTAACATCACAAAAACTTTTTGCTGATGTTAATCATCCAAATCTATTTACTATAGTCAAAAGCGCTCTTATCGTTCGGCTTCAAAGGTCACTAACCATATGTATCAAATCAAAAGACACAGAGGTTACCAAAATGTGAGATTACAAATATACCCGGAGAAAGGAATGATGCTTGATGTTTCCTGCACACTGGTTGACGAATTTCTACCTTTTCATTCATTCTCGAAAAGATTAAGTACCTTTTTTTTTGCTTGGGGATGCAAAAAACCGGGAAAATTGCTTCTTATTATTCATATTGTCACTTTGATTTGTCAAAGTGACATAACTGACATTTAAATAAAAACTTCGCTGGTGAAAGACTTTTTAGAATCGCTGATAACTAAATACATTCTTTTTTTCTCCTGTCAAAATTGCATAAGTCTGTCTTATTCATCTTACGGATTTTATTTGAAAGTTATGATTAAACGCAATAAAAAGAAAACAAAAACGGTGAGTATGTCTTTGTTGAATCGTTTGACCCGCATGATAAGACTGTATTTGACTATACCAATAAGACGGAGTTCCACCGCATTTTGCACGTAAAATTAAAAATTATTCAAACGAGGTTTTTCCCAATAGGTGGGTTGGAAGACGTGAAACGATCGAATGGCCGGCTGGATCCCCCGATTTCACTCCTCTCGATTACTCCTTTTACTTATTATGGGGTTATTTAAAATATAAAGTATATTTCAATAGACCAGACAATATTGCTGATTTAAAAGTTATGATAACGGAAGAAGTTAACAAAATAACCTTTGATGTCATACATAATGCTGTACGAAAACTCCAAAATCCCTTCGGTTATTGTCAAGAAGTGAATGGTGGTCATTTTGAACATTTAATTTAATTGTAAAGTACATTGAAATGGTATATTACACACATAAATCTTTGTTTCGTTCTGATAACACCTAAAATATTACATTTGACAACTACTGTCACCAATATAAATAAATGTCAGATAAAGTCGGATGGATATTAAGTTCGCGAATAATAAATCAACAAAAATGTCCTCCGATGAAGAATTGTTGGATGGATTGTACCCCTCCAGAAATAGATATTATAATAATTATCAATGTGTTATACAGTGATGGGCAAATGTGTGGAACCAAGTAAATATCTCTGGAATTATTAGAGATATCAAAATTAAATTTAGAAGGTGGATACTACAGTAGATTGCCTATTTGTTTTTGAATTTTTTTACAATTCTTAACTTCCGGTTTTACCGGAAGTAATGTCGATTTTAAAATTTGCAATGGAACACACTGTATATTATTTTAGTTTCTGATGAAAAATTTTATTACGAATACAAAAATATCGGGTTCGATATTTTTCATCTCAATACCTAACCGAGATATTAACAGAAAAGTAACTGAGGAAAGGAAAAATCTAATAACCATTAAAGAAATAATCATAATTATTAACAGAAACTAAGTGATTTTCAAAACATTGAAACTTAACTAAACTACAATTAATGTATTAGATGTTTAAACTGAGCACCGTTTACTTCTTGACAATAGGTTTGTAAATTCTCTAGTAACATTAGCTATTACTTCTAGTGGAATTCTCTGGATCTCTTGAGTTATTGTTGCAGCTAATTCTTGCAAATTATTTGGTCTATAAACATAAACCTTAGACTTTAAATAATCCCACAGAAAATAGTCTAGTGGATTAAGGTCGGGACTTCGTGCAGGCCATTCATAGGTACCCCTTCTTCCAATCCATCTGTGATGAAATGTCGGTAGGTATTGAAATAAAAAAAATCGAACCCGATATTTTTGTATTCGTAATAAAATGTTTCATCAGAAACTAAAATAATATACAGGGTGTTCCATTGCAAATTTTAAAATCGACATTACTTCCAGTAAAACCGGAAGTTCAAAATTGTTAAAAAATATGTAAACAAATAGGCAATCTATTGTAGTATTTACCTTTCAAATTTCATTTTGATGTCTCTAATAACTCCAGAGATATTTACTTGGTTCCACACATTTGCCCATCACTGTATTTTTAAATATAAAAAATATTTATCTAAAATAGATTAACGATCACATTATTTTAGAGGGTGGGAGGTCAGGGCGTGAATTTGAAGTGTGTAATATGACACTTCCTAACCTTCAATGACGTTAGTAATAACAACATTACATATATGGTTGTGAATAAAATTCATTCTTAATATTATGCGACATTATTATCTTCTTTCTACGTAAAGTTTTGTGATAGAGACATTTTCCAAATTTTACGTCTTAAAAATTAATTTTTTCAGTTATGATTGCACAAAATTTGAAAAAAAACTAAAATCCCTTTCCAACAAGGTGCCACACGACCCACTTTCTTATTTAAAATTATCGAGGGGGTGCTTATAATTCAGATGAGGGGCTGGAGGTGGATAACATTTTCATACTATATATTGTCAATTTAAGAATAAAAATCGACCTGTTTCAGGTCTTTTTTCACATAGTACATAATAATGCTAAAATTGAATTTATTCCTCCAAACGCCATAAAACCACAAAAAAATCCGTTACGAAACACTTCAACGAGTGAGACGAAAGTTTCATAACAAAAGGTTGTACTGTCAACAAGTCTATAGCAGTCTATACCACTGGATTCAGAATTATCACAAATGTAAACTACCAAAATTTTATAAAAAAAATTTTATTAACGACAAAGTTATTACAACATGAATTTGGGAAAAGTAGTATTTTCATCAATTTTTTACGTAGAATGTAGACCAATTTTTGAAATGGCAACATGGTAAACAAAAACTAGGACAAACATATTGCACAGTGAAAATTCGAAGCCGTAACTTAACCCGTTCTGGAGTTATAGCTTCTGAAAGTAATGTAAAATTGTGCTTAATAATTTGGATTGTTGGCAAAGTAGTCTTTGGTCACTGCTCTAGTATCAATGAATACTTCTTTAAATTTTGTGCACTACAAAGCAGCAAATACGGCGATCTGGATGTCTCCGATTAACTATTTCTATTACTTCTCGTTCACCTCTGTCATTGTAACCACAAAAAAATACAATTTCAACTTACTCTTGAATAGTTAAATAGTTGAATATTTGGAACATTTAGTACTCACTATTTCATACAAATGTTACTGACTGACATAAATAAAATTTCCAAATCAAAGCCTACTTGCGACTCGTTCATTTCATTTTGTTAATAAATGAAATTATTAAGCACAATTTTATATTACTTTTAGAAGCTATAACTCCAGAACGGGTTAAGTTATCGGCTTCGAATTTTCACTGTGCAATATGTTTAAGTCCTTGTTTTTGGTTACCATGTTGCCATTTTTAAAATTTGTCTACATTATACGTAAAATATTACTGAAAATACCACTTTTTCAAAATTCATGTTGTAATAACTTTGTCGTTAATAAAAATTTTTTTATAAAATTTTGGTAGTTTACATTTGTGATGACTCTGAATCCAGTGGTATAGTCATATTTAAGAGAAAAAAAATGTCTAATGTACTTTTGTCTTCTTTGGCAAAGAAAAATTAACATAGAGGGCCTTGAAAATAGTAATTAAGCTATAAAAATAAGTGCCATAAAACTGTTTTTGATACTGAGTCTAACAAAAAAATTAAAACAAAATCGGTTGAAAAATGCGGATTTTACGGGGGTGCTTCCAAAGAAGATCCTGGCAGGATCGCCATATAATGAATGTATCGTCGATGGATACTTGGTAGATTATAGGTGTGGAAGGGCCTCTGAATAGGTGGCGTTGCTGGTCAGTCGGTGTGTCATCTTACAGGAATAAAACAACTACCTGTAGCACTGGGATACGTTCTATTTATTACTTAATCTTACTATTATACATTAAACTACTTATTACTAACACTAATATTAATAGTCATTGAATATCAATAGTAATTGTAATAATCATAATAATGATAATGATGATGATACTAATAATAAAATAAAACACTATCGCTTGCATATTTATACGACGAGTCGAGTTCATCATAAGTAAATATAAATAATACTATTTATGTTTATTTCACGCTCTGAACTTGACTTCGTACGTGCAACCTTCCTACTTCATATTTATGTAACGATTCATGATTTATTGAAACTAGCTACAAGGGAATTTATGTCTTTTATTTAAATATTATTAAAACTTATTGTTTTAACCAAAAGGCATCACAATGGGCCACACTGTTCGAAATTGATTTTACACTCGTGATGTAATATATCTTTTATTTTATAAACTATAAATTTAAACGCTAACTACAGGTACTATAGTCTGCATGGTACAAAAAAACCGCATGTAAACATATCACTGGTGATCTATTCTAACACGTTTCCGGTTAAGGGTTAATTAGAAAATTCTACTCATGTAATTTTTAACCAATCAGAACGTGTATTTCTGACAGATCACCATCGCAACGAATGAATTTTAGTGGACATTTTTTCCTGCTGGGTACCCAACAGCGAATTATACTTTTTTACGTATATAATGACAGAATATTGACAATCTAATTTTTATTTGTTCACATGATAATTTTGATTCATTTCAACTACAAGCTTAGATGTTTTCTTAATTCTTTGGACCTTTATGATTACTGTTTATATTAAAAACGCAATCATTATATATACTATGGCAGGTTGATTGGAAGTTGCTTGTTTTTGTTGGAAATAAACACATTTGGTGTGGAATTTCCTTACCGAATACCACACGAGGTCAAATTAAATCTGGAAATTCGGAAATAATTTGACCTCTAGTGATATTAATAGTGAAAATATTAAAAATTTATTATAGAATATTATAATGATGTGATGTACAATAATTAGTCCGGGGAAGTTAGGTCGAAAGTTGTGAAATTTTCTCACCGAATACCCCATGTGTTAAAATTAATTTCCAGTGATTTTTTTTTCGATATCACAACAAAAACATTCGTGTCCTTGAAAAAATTTACCGGTGATAATTTTAACGCTGGAGGTATTACGAGTGAGATTGTGCCATTTGTCTATAAAGATTATGTAGTGCTATTCAGAGTTGCAAAAATCCTAATGTAAAAAATAATGCATTTGTCATTTTTTTTAATGAAAATGTAATTCTGGTCCTTTGTGCATTAAAAATATATTTTCAATGTAAAAATATTCAATTCTCATTAAACGATTTAATGAGTAGTGTAACAATGCAGTAACCATTAAAAAATTTTTAATGAGTAACGAAACATACATCATTATTCATTAAAAAAAAATGTGTATTAATGACATTGGTCATTAAAACAATACAAATCTCAAATAAGTTTACTTTTAGAAACTTCCAGATCAAAAATGAATATCACAATTTTCACTTGAAATCTTTAGTGATTTTTTCCCACTGGACTAATTTCCAGGATGGTTAATAGAAATCTAACTATTGTATTGGTCTTCAAGATGAATTTTTTAAGAAAATTTTTCGATATTTGAATAAATTTCAAATTTTTGATAAAATTTTGAATTTTTTAAATTTTTAATTTTTGATAGAATTATTAATTTTTGAAAAAAAATTCAATTTTTGAAAGAATTTTCAATTTTTGAAAAAATTATCAATTTTGGGAATTTTTAAATTTTAAAAAAAATTTCGATCTTTGATAAAATTTTAAATTTTTAAGGAAATTTTGAATTTTCGAAAAAATAATAAATTTTTGAGATCATTTTTACTATTTGTCAAATTTTTCTCAATTCTCGGAAATCAAATGCAAAATTCAGTCGATGGAATAACTATTATTATTAATAAATTTAAAATTTTTGAAAAATTTTTCGATTTTTGATAGAATTATTAATTTTTGAAAAAATTTTCAATTTTTGAAAAAATTTTAAATTTTCAAAAAAAATTCGTTTTTGATGAAATTTTGAATTTTTGTAAAAATTTTGAATTTTCAAAAAAAAATTTGAATTTCCGAAAAATTTCGATTTTTGGAAAAATTTTGAATTTTCAAAAAAAAATTTTTAATTTTTGAAAAAAATTTTGAATTTCCGAAAAAAATTTCATAATTTTGGGATCATTTTTGCTATTTGTCAAGTTTTTTTCAATTCTCGGAAATCAAATGTTGAATTCAATGAAAATAGAAAAAAATCGAAATCTTGCAAAATTCAGTCGATGGAATAATTATTATCGAGGATTTTTTGTTTTACCTTGCCTCACCCATCCCAACTTATCTTTCATCAAGCAGTAGCAATGGCCCTCCTCCCATCCTAACTTATCTTTAAATCAAGCAGTAGCAAAATTTTTTTAAATTTGTATCATCAGAACAAATACTCTTATTCCTCTAATCTACCAAAAAGTAAAATAAATGACTAGAAATTATTTTTTACTTGGCCAAAATGAGCTGTGAAATACTCATTTTCAACCCATTGAAAATAAAAGAAAAAATGAGTAATTAAACAAAATTACATTAATTATTTAGACAAAAAATTGTAATGAAAAATTTCTCATTACTCATTAAGAATTAAAATTTAAAATGTACTAAAAATAAATTGTTCATTTAAAAAAATTTAATGGAATTTAATTCATCATTAAAAAAAATTAATGAGTAATGGAAATTGAATACATTACCCATTTTGAAAAAAATGAGCAATGAATTGACATCGCATTAAAAATAAAAATGCATTATTCGCAACTCTGCTAGTCCAGGTGATTTAGAGTTTAGCGCGATAATCGCTGGTATCAGC